>JAOPUL010000839.1:39399932-39411664 GCA_027564515.1 Octopus rubescens | reverse complement strand
CCTACCTACCTACCTACCTACCTACCTACATACATACATACATACATACATACATACATACATACATACATACATACCTCTCCTCCTTTTCTCTCGCTCTCGCTCTCGCTCTCCCTATCTCTTTCTCTTCTCTCTCTCTCCATCCATTTTCCATGCTGACATGAGCCTGATGGATCAACAGTCCAAGTCAGTTTCTTATTTGGAGTTCTTATTTGGCCTAAATTGGCCAGATACAATATCTCAGTTGTAAGTTTTATTTATAGCAAGGTTTCTACAGCTTGATGGACCTTCTTAACATCAACGACTTTACTGAGTATACTGGATGCAGTATATCAAGGCACCAGCATATATATATTGCAAAGCCCTTTCCTGAAAAAGGGCTCTTTGCAAGGAAATGTGCAGTTTCAAGGAAATATGCAGTTGTAAGCAACGTGTTAAAATATAACATGCTATAATCAAACCAGCCCTGATGGTTTGCAACAGAGGGAACTTTGTTATTGGAAAAGAAAGGATAAGTTGTGATGTTAAACTGTCTATCATGTAAGTGCTACCAATAAAATGAAATTAATGCATAATTAATTAATTCTTAGACGAAAGATCATAGGAAGGAAAAATAACAAAATAACAACAAAAATAAAGAAAACTCAATTCAGTTCATCAAGATTATTGCTTGTTTAAGGATTACTGTTGTTGTAGATTAAAGGATGACAACTGTGAGAAGGTTCTTCCCATGGTGGACAGGATAACGATGGTTTTGTGGGGTTTCCACGAGTAACCCATGGAGGTCTCCTCTGTCCTTATTTCTTGTTTGAATTTTTGTTTCTTTGTTTCTGTTATTTTGCTTTTTTTACACGCTTTTATTATAATCACACATTTTATTGTCCAGTACTATTCTTGTTTTCATTGACTCTTGCTGGTTAATAAAGAAAACATAATTCATATTATTAAAGTGGTGAACTGGCAGAATTGTTGGCACACTGGTCAAAATGCTTAGTGGCATTCTGAGTTCAAATTCTGCCACGGTCAACTTTGCCTTTCTGCCTTTTGGGGTCAATAACATAAGTACTACTCAAGTACTGGGGTTGAGGTCAATGTAATCAACTTTTCCTCTCCCCTCAAAATTTCAGGCCTTTGCCTTTATTATTATTATTATTATTATTATTTAAAGTGCCAAGCTGGCAGAATCATTAGCACGCCGGGCAAAATGCTTAGCGGTATTTTGTATGACTTCAAATTCCGCCGAGGTCAACTATCCCTTTCATCCTTTTGAGGTCAATAAAATAAGTACCAGTTGAGCACTGGGGGTCGATGTAATCAACTTACCACCTCTCCCGAAATTGCTAGCCTTGTGCCAAAATTTGAAACCATTATTATTATTACTGGTTGTCAGCTTGAATAGACGTGTTTCTTCTCATTCTTGATATTTCTACCTGGATTACAAGTGTTTCCATGTCTTTTTCTTACATAATTTAGATTTAGATTTATTTGTTTTATGTCACGTAAAAAGATTTTATGAGGCAAGTTTTATTTTATTTCATTGACATTAACCCCAGAAAACTTTTTTTATTTTTTAACATTTTGTTTGACTTCATTCCATTATGCAATAGTTGTAAGCAAGTGTCATTTTCTTACAAGTAATGACATTTATTTCCAATCTTCCATGAAAACATGTCCAGCCATGGGCAAATAATGCCTTGCTTGCAAACAGGTGAAGGTTGGCAACAAGAAGAGCATCTGCCTATAGAAAATCTGCCTCAATGAATTTGAATTGTATTTGCAAGTATGGAAAAGTGGACATCTAAATAATGATGATGAACCAGCACTGGTGAGATTGCCTCCTGTATATCTCACATTGTCTCCATTTATTTACTGGTATCAGGAAGGTTGTAATGTCTCCTATAAAACTAGGCCCCCTCTTCTTGGCATTACTTGTAGTCATTCCTTTTGTTTCCCCATAACTGTGTGTGGATCAAAGCAGGCATTTTCTATCATGTCACTGGTTCAGTCACACATTGCCATCTATTTACATGACATAAAACAAACTGTATTGGGAGTACAGTGAGAGAAAAAAGAAATAGAGAGTGATAGCTAGCAGTGGGTGAGCAAGCAAACATCATATGTGGTGAGAGAAGTGCTATGATTGATGTGAAGAGGGAATTGGATGGAGAAAGAGAAGGCAGGTATAGGTAGAGTGATGAGGATGGACTAGTACAGTCTCTCACATATAGGCCTAGTGAAGGATGAGGGGAAGTAGAGAGATGGTATGGGATGGGTGCTGGACAATCAGTCTTAGTTTGCAAGCATTGTAGGTGATGGGGAGATAAGAGATGGAGAGGTATGGGTGAAAAAGAGATGACATGATTGAAGTATAGGTGAATTGAATGAAAGAAAGATGACCAACAGGTACATAAGTAGAGGGTGGCAGGATGGCAGAAAATATAGGCTTGACAGGATACAAATATAAACATTTACATACTCACACATACATACATATACCTAAATACACTAATACACACACACACATATAGAAATTCCAGCCTCTATCACTACCATCACTTCAGCACGTTTCACCATGGCTGGTCAGGTCTTCTGTAGCACAGCATATCACCAATCAGTATGGTTCTTTGTCATCTCTTCTGTGATATGCATTATCTTCAGGTCATCCTTTATCACTTCATTACAAGTCTTCCTCAATCTTCCTCTTCCACAGGTTCCACTCATTTGCTAATAAATTATGCTATTACACTTTTGGTAACTTTCATAACCTGATGCATCAATTTTATGCTTTTGTAGTTGCCTCTCTTCCAAGCATTTTCTTTGACCTTGTAGTTTTTGATGACACTACTATGCCAGTCATTGGATATGACATATCCATGTACTACTTGCTTGACTAGGTCATATGTGAATTACTTGCAAATAATTAGCATGTAACCTATGTTACCTGATCATTTCAGCATCTCTGACTATCCCTAATGGTTTAGTTGCCTCCATTTCCTTAATCAAACTTTTTGGCTGCACAGCTGTCAACTTCAATGACCAGTCCTTCTGTTGAGTTTTCTTGGAGTAGATTCAATATTGCCAATGCATTCTCCTCATTCAACCACCTCTAGTAGTAGCACTTCCATGTATCTTTCTTTTCAGTGTCAATGAAGGCAGATGTGCTGGTATCGTTTTGTACACACTTCCCCCTAACATCTAGATTCTTTCTAGTCCACTCTTTGCAATCTGGAACACCTCATGCCTCTGATCCACATGGCACAGAACATATGCAAACCTCTTACTTTTAGCTTCTCCTCTTGCTAAGTATACCTGATATCTAACTTCTCTTCTACATAACTGATATTGCTATTTGCTCCCTTACCTTTCTCTGAGTCTTTCCAAGCCTATCTTTTAGCTTCTCTGGCTCTATCTATGGTAACCTGGTCAACATTGTGCTTGAATCTTGTTCCAGTTGCAGATCTGGTCTGTTGATTGCAGCAGGTTGTCTTGTAAGAACTCTCAGTTGTCCTCTCTGTTATAAATCTCTATTTCATCTTTCCTTTCATTACATGCATCAGAGAATTTCAGTTTCCCTTTCTTCCTTTGCCAGATTGTCTTGCATCTCTGAGTTCATTTAGCTCTTATCTTAATGTTGCTGATCACTAGCCTATATTGAGTTGAATATTGTTGAGGAAGGGCATTATATTTACAATCAGTTGCCACTCCAAACATCTCAAATGCCACAGGCTGGAAGAAATGGTTCACTGACAGGTCCTATTACTTAAGGGTTTTGTTTCCATTCGGTTACAGAAGCAGTGACCCTCCTATTTACCACAGCATCCAGGATGTGGGAGAGAGCAAAGGAGTCACAGACTGTGGAATCCTAGATGAGGCACTTACCTCTTACCCAGGGGCAAAGGGTTTGATAATCTGGTCTCTTCCCATCACTTCTGTATAATCCCACTGGTTCCAGAACTGAGGGGATATTAACCCGACCCAGGGTCCACTTAATGATTAAGTTTAGCTCAGTGTGATGAGCGAAACGATCAGCATTTAGGCGGCAAGACAAACCATGAAGGCCTGTGGAGTTGAGGGGCCTACCACAGTGACATCTCAGTCTCCTGCAGACATTGGCTCCCACTCTGAGGGCAATGGAGATGCGAAGCTCATCCATACTGAGAAGACCACCGATATTGACCACAGGCAGGGCATCAATCCAGTCCACCAAGAATTTTGCACTTGAAGAACGTAGGCGACACCTTGAAAAATGATCAGATTGGTTGAAGAGAGAATTGAAGGTGGCACCACCTGAGTGCAGATTGTCCCATACTCTCTGCTTCCATCTATCTTCAGCTGTAATAGGAACTGACAAACCCAGCTTTCTCCACTGTGAGCTTCAGCTATCTCCCTGTTGGAACTAGTCCATGTTGGAAAGGAGAGGATGTTGCTTACAGAGGAGAGCATGCATGGATAGAGGAAAGAAAACAAGGAAGAGATAGAGATGAGCACTTACACAAACCTAGACTCCCCCAAACCATTTGGGTGAAGCAGCCTGGTCGCGGGACTCTGGAGAAAGCCTGACATTGACCAGGCTCTCAAGCTTCCTGAAGATTAGGTCGCATTGGAGCAATGACAAGAATCTATAAGAGGGACTAAGGATAAAGGGTAAAGACACCCTTTGGTCACGAATGACCATGGGATTGCACCTGGAAAGTTACCCTCCAAGGCACAAGTTCGGGGAAGGTTGTTTGTGGAAGATCAACAGTCACCCATGCATACCAGTCTCCCCTCTCCATGCCACTGGTTTTGTCCAAAAGAAAGGCAAAGGCTGATATGGTTGGCACCAGTGGCGTCGCAACTCATTTCTTCAGCTGAGTAAACTGAAGCAATGTGAAATAAAGTGTTTTGCTGGTCCGGGAATCAGACTCACAACCTCACTTGTAAACCAATGCTCTAATCACGGAGCCATGTGGGACATACAATAACTTAGGAATCAACATGTAATTCCTAAGTATAAAACACCCTTGGTGGTGCTAAATTGCCTCAAAGTTTTTTAATAGTTGCTCAAAGTCAGCCATCTTGAATTGAATGATGGACTCTAAAACTTGGTCAGTAATTGGTGCTCCAAGAGAGCACCACACTGTTGAGGGAGGAATCACGATAGAGGGGAAGGAGTCTGTAAACAGCTTTACAGTCTGCTGATGTGAAGCTGGATGGTCAAGGAATCAGAGCTTGCATTTGGAACTGTTGACCTATGACCAAGTTCGTCAATCATCATCATCACAGTTGCAAGGACCTTATCAGGAGCCTCCCCCTCCCAAACAGGTATCATCAAGATACCAGACATTCAAGTCCAGGTCAGCTCCCATCTTGGTAATGTTGTCAATACCCAGTGCAAACAGAGCAGGTCCAAGTGGGTCACCCTGTTGGACTCCAGAGGTAGATGGGATGAGGTGGTCACCAAAAGGAGAGGTAGAAGAGCTCTCGATAAGCTTGCCAAGCAAAGTGATAGAGATGTGGGGCATTCTCCCTTACTGCACGGAGGATGACATCTCTGCTGATGAGATTGCAGGCATTCCTGAGATCCAGTTTGAGGATGACCTTTGGGGTCTCAGTTGGTGAAAGCTTTAGTGGCTTGAGCAACAGCCACACAACATAGCATTTTGTACCCACCCCTAGCTGAGTAGGGGAAAATTCGGCAGACAGAAAGTTTTGAGACCGAGGACAGACACACTTTTGCTGTGAGCCATTGCAGAGTACACCCAACTGCTATGGGGTGGAGGTCACCATTGGGCTTTGTGAGACCAAATAGTTTAGCCCCCCCAAAAAACAGGGGGCCAATGTAGGGAAGAACACTCTCAGATGAGAACATGTTAGAACTGGATTAGGTTCTTCAAGAGCTAAAAACTGGCTGACAGGGAGATACCATCTTTGAGATGCCAAGGTCGTAAGCCATCAATCCCAGTGCCAGAACATGCAGGAAAGGATGCAATCGCCATCCTGACGTTGTTGGAGGTGAAAACAAGTTGTAAAAAACATGGTGGGTCAAGCCAGTGTAGGTAGTCATCCTGAAGATGTTTCTCCTTAATGTCAAATTCGCTGAATTTGGCACTAACGGCCATCCTCAGGTTTGGTGAGTGACCATTGTTCGGGGCTGTTCTGATCACCGATCTGAGATGAACAGTGGTTGGGGTGAACTGGAACAGCTTGAACTGGGAAGATGAGAGGATCCAGTACTTGTGTTTGACATGTGGAGAGTGACCAGAGGGAATAAGGAATAGTGTCTGCCAATCTGGGGTGTTGTTGGATAGGCTGATGTTCTTCAACAGCTTGGAGAAAGCATAGGCGAAACAATTCTGAGCTCCTTTAGGGATCTGGTTTGTAGGATGTAACAAAATCGTTAAGCGAAGCAGGTCGTTTGGTCACTTGCTGCATTACCCTAAAACTTTTTATTTTATTACTTTTTCCCTCTCCCCTTCAACTGACCATCTCCTCTTCAATCAGGCCATCGTGTGACAGACGGGGTGGATGGGCAAGTCAGAGGAATGTGTGGACCACGCGGAAATAGGAAGTTGGGAGTGAATCAAAGCAGGAAAATGAATTCTGTGTTTGTGAGGGAGAGTGAGTAAAATGTTGAAATGAATGGTGTGTGAATGCAAGCATTTAAAACAGTATTAGTGCAATAATAGAACAGTGAGGGCATTAAATAACTGAAGAGGAAAAAATTGAGACCGAAGAATTTTGAGATTAAAATGCAAAACAAAAACAAAAAGAATACAACAGAAAATGCAAAACACAAAAGTAAAATGTATGTGACTGAAAATTAAAGCAAATAGAGCAATTTGTCCATGGAGTTCATGTATGCACAATTGTGCTAACATGCAAAGCACATGCAAAAAGAGAAAAAAGTGCATGTAATGTCTTTCTTAAAAATAAAAGTTTTAAGGACAATACAGTGTTTTGTGTTCTGATTAAGTGTGCTGAAAAAAAACTGTAAGAGAGATGCTGGATGCACTGAGCCATTTAAACTTATTTCTATATTCAACATGACCATAGCGAGGTCTTATAGAGGAAAGTAGCTGGCTGGAAGTGAGACACAGAGAGCACGATCTGTATTCCTTGTGTGAGAATGCCAGGAGAATATGGCAAGTGTGTAATTAACAGCAAATGGCTAGGGGGGGGGGGTTCCAGTAGAGTAAAATGGGAATTAAATGGGTGCATAGGCACAAAGTGGTCGAGAACTACTGCTTTACAATGTTGTTTTCTGACAACTATATAAGGAAATATGTGTATGAGTGTATAATGCCTGGCAGATTGTGGTCATCTAGCATTGGCTTGTTATTGTCTGAAACTAGGATGGTGTTGTTATTTATTTATATATTTCATTAATTGTGAAAGAAAGAACGAAAAAAAGGAAAAAAAAACAAAGGAGAAATGTAGAGAAAAAGATGGGGGAGGGGGACAGGCAGCAGGGGCAATAAGAACTTTTTTTAATTGCATAATCACATTAATTCCATTGTGCAGAAGACGGAATCGAAAACATTGTGAAAATTCACAAACATACAAAAGTTATGACTGGTTAAAAAGGGGTGCTTTGATTAGAACTCCGCCAAAATAAAATAGTGTCATGCTCGTGCAATTCAAAATTGAAACATCTATAAACCTGGAAGCGAAATAGTATCACAAGGGACATATTAAGAATATATAAATATGTAAATATATTACCACAATCTACGAATTTAACAGCTTTGATGAAGGCTAAAGTTGATATCATAAGAAACAAACTCCAAAACATGTGAATTGATGCCATCGTTATAATTTAGGAACTGTTTGTTAATTTAATACCGAAGATAGAGTGCGTGTTCCGAGCTGAAAATTCAGTTAATACTGTTGGCTAACTAATATAAGGACTGTATGAAACTCACTTGCAGTAGCCACTCCATCTCGCGGGGCTCATTTCTCTGGCGGGCTGCAGCAGACCCTATTTTGCAGAGGAAGGCTTTGGTTTGAGGACCAAGGACACCAGACGTCTCAAAGGCTACCAGCACGAACTGACAGTGGCTGGCCAAGCTCTTGTACTCAATTCCTCTCCTCCATGTTGCAATACCGGGGTTTACGGCAGAAGCCGTGAAGTTGGTGCTGGAGAACGTGTCGCGTCCCAGATTAGGGATCTGCCTACCTCAAATGGGAAGAGGGTTATCCCATCTGGGTGCCTACCATCCCGCGGTTGAGATCTGCAGGCTCAAGTTGAGATGGGAAGCCGGCCGCATCGTGGCCCCTTCTGACAATGTCATTCAAGGCAGCATGTTGGGGGAACCGGCTTGTGCTAATGCTGCAAGCCGAATACATCCACTACCGCTCCGCAGCGATATTTGTGTGGCTTGCGCATGCGGAGACTGAGGCGCTGGACCACTCCAATGCGGATGCACTCATCATCTAGAAGGGTACCAGTAGATGAGGAGGTCACAACATTGAGCCAAGCACCACTATGGGGCTGTGAGGCAGAACGGAGGCAGGCGAGGCGGTGCTAGTCAAGTGATGCCTCTAACCACTTGAGGGTGGACTTACCTTGGATGTTGTCCCAGTTACGCTGGACATTCGTGATCTGTAGAACCGCTAGCCCCCCAGCAGTCCAAGCAGCAAGGGCTGGCTTGGGTAACTGCTCGACATCCGTCACGGCTGACATGTGGAGTATGTCGCCAAGGAGGTTGTGACTGGAGGAGACCGAAGAGAGATAGGCCGGCAGAGCCAGGTCCACCGCCAATCGCAGACCAAGACCACCAAATCTGATGTGCAGTTTGGCCTGCATCCAGCCAGCGCTGCCGAAACTGACATTGCAGATCAGTTCGGCACAGCGCTGGATGTCGCGGTCAAAGCCACTGTGGTCTGGTCTGTGTACGGGTGACATGGTGCACTGCACAGCGAGAAATGGAACCTGGGCAGGGTAAAAAGAAATTCCTCAAGAGGAAGAGTGCTGGGTGCACGTTAATGAGGCACAGTCTCTCCGTCATTCTGGACATGTCCTCGAGCTTAACCTCCAGTATGGCTTTAGGGAGGATTGGGGAACTGAGGATGTGGACCGCGTCCCTGGGAGTCAGCCAAATCCCCGCCAAGACAGACCGGATGCTGAGTATGGCGCCTTGGAATTCGGCCTGGCCATAGCTCACATTAATCACCTCCGACTTGGATGGGTTGATCTCGAGCCTGAGAAGCTCGAGGGACGGGATGATCTGCAGGTGGTCTCTAATGATGGACTTAGCTGGCCCACCCAGGGTCGCGTCGTCAAGTACCAGACATTGAAGGGCGAGCAGATCGATCGAGCGACGTCGTCGACTGCAAGCGTGAAAGAGAGCAGACAAAGTGGATCACCCTGCTCAACACCTGTGGAGGAGGTGACCCTTTTGTCGGCAGCCATAAGGGAACTGGGTGTGCGTAGGCAAGGTATGCGAGTGGGTACAGCGAGAGGGTGCATCTGAGGCACATCTCAAGGACGTGGTCCCATCTAACTTGTTGAAGGCGTTTTTGATGTCATGTATGTACGTTGTTTATGTTAACAAGGAAAATGCATAAAAAATTTAAAAACGTGAGAAAACTCCAAATATTTATTCAAAAACATGAAGCAAAAAAAACCATAGCAAGAAAACTGAGTAGTATAAATGCGTGGGTGATAGCCTGTGGCGTTTGAGACATTTGGAGGGGCTGGGCCGCTAACAGCAAAGTTCTTTTCATCGTTGGCGGCTCAACGAGGTGTCAGGTGATGCCCATGAGGGCATCACCTGAGGGCATCACCTGAGGGCATCACCTGTTCCAACGCCTTAGCCTTGCCATCGCCTGTGGTAATGACGTGAGCGTGTTGGCTTGCTTCAGTAGGTTCTGTTGAATCATGTGGTGTGCGACTAATTGAGGCGCTTGGTGTTGAATTGGTGTTTATTTTTCTATCTTTCCCTTTTCCTTCTCCCTCCCTCCTTTTTACTTTCCTTTTCTTTCTTCGCTCATGTTTGTGCCTTCTTTGGTTTTGGATTTGTATTTTTAATGTTTATATGTTATATATGAAAACAGTTATATAATAAAACAAAATGTGTGACCTGTCTCACAATCTGCAAGGGAGATCCATAAAAGCACTCATTTTATTCATCCGCGACTCTGATTGTGGTACATAAGTTGAGAGGAATGCCACTGTCATGTTGACCATGACTAGTTTAAACTCAATTATTCTGTCGCACATCGATTCTATCAACATCAATTACTTTATTTTTCTACTAACACAATTTCTACTCTATCCACTCCTTCACTGTTTGCCACTCAGAAGAATATGTCCATGATGAGTCTGGTTGAGGCTCTCCCCCACCATCTTGCCTCATACGATCCTAAAACTATTGCTTCGACTTCTCGGTCGACTGAAGTCTTGTAAATACCTTGGTAAGCTTTACTTGGATGTCTATTTTTTTTTCTTTCTTGACTTTGTTTATAAGGCTTCCTAGATAGGTCAAATTTCTCCCCACACCCGGTCTAGTGATTCACTGTTGTCAGGGATAGGGGAAGAGCTATTGGAGTGTATGCACATGACCAGTGTGTTTTTAGAGAATTTGCTGGTGGAGGACAGTCTACTATATATAATCATTAAGCCTATGGGTATGTAGAATAAGAGAAAATATATTTGACTAAATAAAAATAAACTTTTTATTTCTTAGTAAAGTCATAAGTAACATAGAAATATTTCGATCAACTAAGATTATCCAAGCATTTAGTAGTCAAAAACTCCCTGGGAGTGTTTAAAATCTAAAAACGACAAGGAAAATAGATCATTTTTCTTTTGTTTTGTCTCCACTTATTGATATTTATCAGCTGTTTCTATGACGCATCCATTAGTACTTTCTTTCTCCTATATAAAGGCATTTACCAGATCACGCCATACTATGTCCTTTTATTTCCTCTTCTGATCATTATTGTTGTTAGTATTTTGCTCCTCCTTTCTCTCTTTCGCTTCTCATGTCTCACTCCTTCTTTTATTACCATTATTTTCCTCCAACCGTTACTATTATCATACTATTTACTTTTCTTTTCATGTCACTTTTCCCTCACACTGTCAAGCTTACTTCTTCTTTCTTTCTCTCGCTACTCCCCTTCACACTTCGCTGCTAATGAAACTATAAATAAGCCGATTTCAACTCAATAACAACTAGTTTGTCCTATACCAGCCTTCGTTTCTTGGTGTTTTATTTTCCCCTCTGTTTATACAGTCCTTATATTGGTTAACCAACAGTATTAACTGAATTTTCAGCTCGGAACACACACTCTATCTTCGGTATTAAGTTGACAAACAGTTCCCAAATTATAACGATGGCATCAATTCACTTGTTTTGGAGTTTGTTACTTATAATGTCAACTTTATCCTTCATCAAAGCTGTTAATTTCGTAGATTGTGGTAATATATTTACATATTTATAAATTCTTATGTTCTTTGTGATACTATTTCGCTTCCAGGTTTATAGATGTTTCAATTTTGAATTGCACATGCGTTACACTATCTTATTTCGCTGGAGTTCTAATCAAAGCACCCCTTTTTAACCTGTCATAACTTTTTTTATGTTTGCGAATTTTCACAATGTTTTCGATTCTGTCTTCTGCACAATGGAATTAATACGATTATGCAATTAAAAAAAATTCTTATTGCATATTCGTATTAATTCTCTTGTGCAGAAGACAAGATTCGAAAATATTTTGTGAAAATTCGCAAAAAAAAAAAAAAGGTT
>JAOPUL010000839.1:39389403-39399832 GCA_027564515.1 Octopus rubescens | reverse complement strand
TATATATAAAAGCTTATTAATCGAAGTGTACAGTATATAAATATAAAATTATTGGACAATGATGTAAAAAAAAAATCTCTCAAAATTTACATTTTAAAACTTTTGTCTTTAGGACCGACAATTAGTAAGAAAAAAAAAAAATTTAGACTTAGTTTCGTATGAGTTCAAAAGCACAAGATTGGGTCCATTACCGTATTTTAAACTCTGATTTCGAAAAAGAGTGGAAATTTTAGGATTTATGGGGTGGAGGTGGGCTAAAAGATTAATAAATCTTTTTTTTTTTTTTTTGCATAATTGTATGAATTCCTGTGTCACAAAAATTTTCTGAAAATTCCCCAAAAATAAAAAAAGTTATGAGAGGTTATAGGGATACTTAAACACAAATTCCACCTAAAAAGTTATGACAGATTAAATGATGTGTTTCAATCAGAACTCCACTCCAAAAATATGCACTTTTGTTGTCACGGTGTATCACACTGATTCTGACTGAGAACTACGTTACCCGATACGTATGTCTGTGGAATGTTCATCCACTTAGACATTAATTTGGGAACTGGTAATTTAGTTGGTTGAACAACATAGATCCTTTACATGAAATCAACCATTCCATACATATTTGGAAAGCTTAATTTTTGTTTAACTTTTGACTCAATATTCTTGTACCCCAATTAAGCCAATTAAATCATATTTCGGGTTCTTAGAAGTAGTTGCTATATGCTAAATTAAATGTACTTTTCCTACCAAGTGGGTAACACATTAGTTGACAGGGCATAACTACAGTTTGACACGCCCCCCCCGACATCAACCCGCCTGAGACTGCCCCCCTGGTCCTCATACAAAATTCTTTATTTAAAGTGATTCAAAATAAAACCTTTCACCAAAATTTTATGATGTTCCACACACCAGCTTAATGACAAAATTATTCTACTAAATTCTTATTTTCAAAATTAACGGAAACAACTGCAGTATAAGATTGTATGATGCTTGTATATGAACAGCAATGCTACATGGTAGTGTGATGTGGGCCTTGAATGCGGAAGACATGTGAAGACTAGAGAGGAATGAATTTAGTATGCTCTGTTGGATGTGCAACATCAATGTGCATGTACAACAAAGTGCAAATGTATTGAGAGAAAATTTAAGCATGTAAGAGAGAAGTCTGCACTGGTTTGGTCATGTGATGTGTATGGATGAGGACAACTATGTAAAGAAGTGTCAGTTACTTAAAATAGATGGAACTTGTGGCAAAGAAAGACCCAAGAAGACATGGGATGACATAGTGAAAGCTGATCTCAAGATGTTGATCTGCATGGAAGAAATGATAAAGGATGATTGGTGATTCATTCTGCTTGAGAATACCTGTCCATCACGGTAAAAATGAGGTCCTAAAATAATTTTGTTTATGTCCTGTAAATGCTGGGCCCTACCTCTGCACCCAATCTGCCTTGTCAAGTATTCCCCACATCTCATCCACCTAACACCAATCCTTCCATTACACTTATAACTATGGTAGTACTTGGCTGCTGTAACAACTTAACCCTTTAGTATACAGATTACTCTGTCAAATTTAATACTTATTTATTCATATTGTTTTAAATTAATCATGCATTATCTTCTGGCTTTGAGATTTCGATGGTGTAGTTGTTTAGTTTTAGAATGACATTGTAGGGTAGGTGTAAGAGGCCGAATCTTGCCAATTTGAACATAAAATAGCTGGAATATTTGAGCCGAATATGGCCGGTTTAAACACTAAGGGATTAAGGGCAGAATCAGCACCTATTTCATCCACTCCTTTTTTTGTGATACCAGTTACCTCCTCCTTCCTCAATTCCTATTGACATCCATCCCTCATTCTTAACATTCTTTCACATACTATTTTCATTGATCACCCCCTCTCTGTGCTGTCAGTTATCTTTCCATCTCCTCTGAGCTATGTCTTATGCCTCCCATACCTCATCTTTAACATCTCGTATCTGCTATCATTCTCAATGCTCTCTCATATCTGCCATTGATGCTCTCCCTTACACTGTTGTCCATCTAACACACTATAGCCACCCTTGTTTACTTCTGACCTTCATATCTGTCAATGTATGTCTCCCTCCTATAACTCCTACACTTTGTACATCATCCCCCTTCTTTCTGATCTATCTTTCCTGAGCTACTTCTCTATCACCTTACTCCACCTTCACATTGATACTGCCCATCAGCTATCACTCACTACATTCACCTCTGCCCCATCTCTAACTTTCTGTTATTCTCCTCTCACACTCTTATGAATTTACTCGTTCTCCCTTGATCCACTGTATGTATTGTCTCTTGTACTCACCTTCTTGTACCTTGAGAGTTCACTCTGGTACCTCATCACTGCTATCTTTATCTTCTTCCCAGCTTCTCTCACCTACTATCATATAATGATGGGTAGCCATGTATCTCCTCTGTAGCAAGACACTTGTGCTTCTCCCTCTATCATTCTTTTACCTCTCAACACCTAGCATAAAACCACCTCCCCATCTCAAATACACCCATCTTACTTAGTTGAGTGGATTTTTTTCCCCCCCCGAGTTATTTAGTTACTTCTTGGTGCTTGCTCTAGATGGTGTACAGGATTGAGGAAATTGTAATTCATTGGGTAAATTAGCTTTCTGCCAGCTGGCAAGTGTTTGCACAGATTTTCTTTTCAGGTGCTGACAAACGTTCCACGACTAGTCTTCCCACTCTTCCTTCCAAATCCACACTTTCAGGACTGCCTCAATCAAATGTTGGCACAATGAAAGAAAGGACTGGTGAGATTATTCTAATGCTGGAGAAATGACATGTAAACATGTATGATGTGCAAGAAGTAAGACAGCAGGGATCTTCCACTAGATTTCTCATGAGTAAGAAACAGAGGTTCAAATTCTTCTAGGTAGGCTGCAGTGATGGGGTGGGTGGCATAGACATACTTTTGGCAGAAAAATGGGTAGATAAGGTAATTAAAGTAGTCAGTATGTGATAGGGTAGTTAAGCTGAAACTATGCTCCACAGTCTGGGCTGGCTGATGATCAAGACCAATTGTATGAAGTCCTTTTGCAGACTACTTCAATGACAAATGACAGACTTGGTTATTGTGGTTGGTGACTTCAATAGATATGTTGGGCAGCACTCCCATGGATTCCATGATGTGTATGGAAGTTACGGCTTGGGCTATAGGAATGAGGGAACAATGCTGCTAGAGTTCTGTGATGCAAATGATCTCATGATCTGCAACACTAACTTCAGGAAACCAGCCAGCCACCTGATCACCTATCAGTCTGGTGGGCACATAAGCCAGATTGATTACATCCTCACCAGGTAATGAGATAGATAGATGCTTGTAAATGAAAAGTCTTTCCCAGGTGAAGAATGTACAACCCAACATAGGTGACTAGTTAATGACTTCAGAATTAGAGCTAGAAGGACTTGGGAGAAACAAGCCAATGGAAGCTCAAAGACCTAGCAAACCGATAAAAATTTAGAGATATTCTAATAGAAGCTTCTAACAAGGAAGAGGAGGAGTTAGAAATATATAGCTTAGAGGACAATTGGAAGTTCCTGCAGGACAACCTACTGAGGGCTACAGACCAAATCTGTGACTGGTGCAAAATCCCAGCCCTGATGGTTGTGGAACAAGGAGGTAGATAGTACTATAAAAGCAAAGAGACAGGTCTGGAAAAATGGTGGTAGCTGAGAATTTTATCAGGTAGCTAAAAGGGAAGCTAGTCAACAGGTTTACATAGCAAAAAGTAAGAAATTTGCCAATGTTCTATAGCATGAGGATCAGAGGCGTGAGATTTTCAGGATTGCAAAGCAGTGTATTAGAAAATAGAGATGTTGTGGGTGAGAAATGTGTGCGAATGGATAATTGCTTGCAGAGTTATAGCTCAGTTGCTTAGGAATAAAATTAAACTAGACGAGATGCAGTTTTGTACCTGGGCAAAGTACCACATATGCCATCTTCCTGATGAGACAGCTGCAGGAGAAGTATCTAGCCAAAAGTATATCATTGTAATTGACTTTTGTTGATCTGGAGAAAGCTTTTTTCTGAGTCCCTCACTCTGTTATCTGGTGGTCTCTAAGGAAGATAGGAATAGATGAGTGGCTTGTTAGAGCTGTACAAGCTATGTATAGTGGTGCTGTCAGTAGGGTGAGAGTCGGCAATGAGTACACTGATGAATTTAGTGTACAAGTAGGGGTTCGCCAGGGCTCAGTTCTCAGTCCCCTCTTATTCATTATAGTCCTCTAGGCCATAAGAGGAATTTCAAACTGGTTTCCCATAAGAACTACTATGTGCTGATGACCTTGCTCTTATAGTAGAATCTGTAGTGGAATTGGAAATGAAATTCAAGGTATGGAAGCAAAACCTGGAATCAAAGAGCCTTAAAGTTAATCTAGTGAAAACCAAAGGTGTTAGCAAGAAAGCGGATAAAACTCTTTCCATCAGTTAAATGGCCCTGCTCAATATATAGGAAAGGTGTTGGAAGGAATTCCATTCATTGCATCCAGTGCAAGCTATGGACACATAAGAGGTGCAGTGGAATCACAGGTAGGTTAACAAAAAAAGTTGTCTTTATATGTGGCAAATGCGCAGGAACAATAAGGACACAAGAGTTAAACTCTCTCGAATGACCAGGAGACTACCTTGAGGTTGTAGATAGTTTATCTAGGTGACCAAATTAGCAGTGGTGGAGGTTGTTCTGAAAGTATTATCACTAGAATAAAAATAGGATGAAGGAAGTTCAGAGCTATTACCTCTGTTGGCAACAAAAAGGCTTCTCTCTCAGAGTGAAAGGCAGATTGTATGATGCTTGTGTATGAAAGGCTATGCTCCTTCATAGTGAGACGGGAACCCTGAATGCAGACAACATGCATAGACTGGAGAGGAATGAAGCTAGTATGCTCTGATGGATGTGCAATATCAGTGTGCATGTATGACAAGGTGCAAATGTGCTGAGAGAAAAGTTGGGCCTAAGAGGAATCAGATGTAGCATGCAAGAGAGAAGACTACGATGGTTTGGTCATGTGATGCGTATGAATGAAGATAGCTGTATAAAGAGGTGCTGATCACTTAGAGTGGAAGAGGGAGACCCAGGAAGACATAGGATGAAGTAATGAGGGTTGATCTAAAGATGTTGGGCCTCACAAAGGAGATGACAGTGAACTGAGATGTCTGGTGATATGAGGTTCCTGAGAAGACTTGCCCATCTCAGCAAAACTGAGTTCTGGAAGTGCCGTGTATTCCACCTACATGTAACATTAATTCATACACCCTACCCCAATGCACCAAACTACATTTCTTCTGCATGCACTATGCTTATCTCTCCATCCCCACTCCTGCAGCCCAACACTGTTCTATCATCTCTCTCTCCTGTCCTCCCCCTGCCAATTGTATCTCCCTTATATACCTGTTTCACCACTCACTTCCCCCTCCCTTCCCTGCCTTTTGCACTTTCGTGAACTTCCTACTCATGCACCCCAAGCAATCCTCAACCATTCCATTTATATTCACATCCTTGTACCTTGAGAGTATATCCTGGCACATTGCCACCATCTCTCTTGATATCTTTTGCTCTCTCTTACTCTCACTCTTTCTCACTCTCTCCAATTGGGGTAACCATGTATCTCTTCTACAGCAAGACACTTGTCTCTGTCCCTCTGTCATACACTAACCTCTCATCATCTGGCACAAAGCCACCTCCCTCAATATCTCTCCCCACTCTCAGTTGAGGGATTTTTGTCTTGCAAGTTACTTGGTGATCTTATCAGTGCTGGTACCATGTCAAAAGCGCCCAGTCCACTCATTCAAGTGATCCAGCCATAAGAGCATCCAGCCATAAAAACCATGCCAAAACAGACAGTGGAACTTAGTGCAGTCCTCTGGCTTACCAGCTCCTGTGAAACTGTCTAACCCATGCCAGCACAGAAAATGGACATTAAATGATGATGATAATGCCTTGGTGACCTCATTAGTGCCAGTGACACAAAAAAGCACCCAGTACACACTGTAAAGCAGTTGGCATTAGGAAGGACATCCAGTTGTAGAAACCATGCCAAAGTAGACATTAAAGCTTGACGCAGCCCTGTGAATCGTTGGATCCTTTTAAACTGTCCAACCCATGCCAGCATTGAAAACGGACTTTAAATTATGTGTGTGTTTGTGTGTATGCATGCATTGTGCATTGTTTGACTGTTGAGAAGAAAAACTGGAAAAGAGTTGAAAAACAGAGGGGAATGGCAAGCTGTTTGGTTGGCTAAGGCTTGCAGGAGAAATGATAACAATTGAGGTATAGAGTGAATATTTGATTGCTTACTGAATGGAGAAAATGCCTTGAATTAGTGATAGAGGTGGTTCATGAAAAATTTGTGAGTGATTGAATAGGGATCTGAAAATAGCTTCTCTAATAAAACAAATCAGAATCATAATGCTTAGAGAGATACTGTACTGAAGATCTATCCCATTTAGGCCAATACGGGGTGCGGGGACAGAACTTAAAATTATTACAATGCTTATTTAAATGATATTGATATTTTTTCCATTCACCAATGTTTTCTCTCTCTTCCAGGCAGTCATCAGGCTACCATAAATAGTGTAAACATCTCCAACTGTAGCACACTACCTTGTCCTGTTAAACGTGGGAGTGCAATTCATTTAAATGTCTCCTTCACACCAAGTAAAGTATATTTCTACATCTGCTGTTAAATTTCTTTTTTTTTTTCTTTTTGTATTTGTAGTTTTTTTTTTTCAAATAACTTTAAAAATAATAGGTCTAAAAATATTTTAAGAAATACTTTTTTTTTCTCTTGATTTACTTTTCAGTGCTCTTACAGGTGAGATGTATTTGAAAATTGGGACATTTGCATATAGATAGATGATTAACAAAAGGTGTGTGGTTAAAAAGTTAGACCAACCAAGTAGTTTTAGATTCAGTTTCACTGCATGGTACCTTGGCCAAGTGTTTTCTAATATAGCCCCAGGGCGACCAAAGCCTTGTGAGTGGGTTTGTTAGATGGAGACTGAAAGCAGCCCATCTATGTGTGTGTGTGTGTCTCCCTGATATCATACAATAGTCATAAATGAGCATCCTCATCTGACAAGTGGTTTTCATTTCCAACCTCCGTTGAAAACTTGTCTGGCATTGAAGAAATATTTCCTTGCTTGGAAACAACTGAGGATTGGCAACAGAAAGGGTATCCAGTTGTAAAAAGTCTCTGCTTTAATGAAATCTGTCTGACCCATATGCAAATATGAAAAGTGGGCATTAGAATGAGGATAATAAATTGTTTTTCATGGTTGGATGACCTTAGCATTGTTAATTCTATAAGATTTGCAATAAAATGGCAGGATTAGAAGTATTTGCTGCAAAGCTATCATTTAATCATTAATTTATCTATTCCCCATCATGTTTCCAACAAAGAACTGATTGCACGCATGCATCAGCCCGCTGCCTCTCACCTCGTAGCTATCCAGTGCATGTGCTGTTACGAACATGTCCTCCGTCTTCTCATCCTACCTGGGCTTTACTATCATTTGACCCAGCAGCTGCGGGCTGGCCCTGCACCAAATGGCTGGATGTGATCGATGAGGCTCGATGTTACCTTGGAGGATGCAGAGGGGATGGTATGGGACTGCCAGCAATGGAGAGCACTGGTGAACCTGGTCAGCTCTACACGCATGCTGCTGTTTCGGTACTACTAACCTGGGATGACCCCCAGCCCCATCAAGCAAGAGCAACAAGCAAGCAAGCAAGCATGGATGTACAGTTAAGTTCATTTTGCAGCCATGTGGCTTTGGGTTCAGCCCCACTGCACTGGGTAAGTGTCTCTACTATACCCCCAGACCAACCAATGCCTTGTGAGTGGATTAGGTAGATGGAAACTGTGTGGAAATATGCTCTGTGCATGCCTTTGTGTTTGTGTTCTCACCACCACCACCATTTGACAACTGGTGCTGGTTTGTTTACATCCTCCTTAGTGTTTCTGTGAAAGTGACCAATAGAATAAGTCCCAGACTTTAACTCTTGGTTATGATAAAAATTTTCTGTTTTAATGAGATGTAAGTTAAAAACTTCCATCAAAATTTCATGTTAATTTATGTTTCAACCACCATCTTAATAATGACAGCTATTTTGCTAAATTATTCATTTTAAAAATTAATTGAAACAAAGACATTGTATTTCAGCAAAAATATGGCAATTAAAGGGTTAAAAATCAAGTACTGGCAGTGATTTGTTCAACTAAATCTTTCAGGGCAGTGCCCCAGCATGGCCACAATCCAATGAGTGAAACAAAGAATATAAAATGTTTAAAATATAATATCGGAATAATAATGCTATTTTCATAAAAAGCTAGTTGACTTGCCTTCAAATTTTTTTCTGTACAGTGATGTCTGAAATTTCTTTTACTTTTTCATTTCAGCAACTACAATAAATAATGCCTTAGTTAAAGTGTTTGGAATTGTAGCACACATTCCTGTACCATTCCCTGTATCCCCCAAAAATGCTTGTGAAAATAGTGGCCTTACTTGTCCACTAAGTCCTGGGGTAGCTGCTACTTACCATTATAGCCTGGATGTTTCAAGTCATTATCCAGAGGTAAGTATTTTGTGAATTATTTGAAACTGTCTTTTATCTTCACATTTGTCATAACAATTACCTGATTCTAAGAATTCTATTATCTTTTACATCATCATCATTTAATGTCTAGCTTCCATATTGGAGGACTGTGTCATGCGCCAATGTCTGCCTTGGCATAGTTTTTCTGGCAGGATGCCCTTTCTAATGCTAATCACTTTACAGCATGTATCTGATGCTTTTCTTGTGGTACCAGTCATCATAAAAAAACAAAAAACAGTGTGTGCTGGGTGCTTTTAACGTGCCACTGTCACCGAACTTCGACGCTAGATTGGGGACTCGCTTCCCATACAACATAGCAGATATAGTGGAGAATCGTATTTGCCTTGTACAACTCGCTTCCTGAAGAAACAAACAGAGACAATTGAGAATCGTATTTTGCCTCGTACAACTCGCTTGCCGAACAAACATAACAGACAATTGAGAATTGTATTTTGCCTCGTACAACTCGCTTCCCGTACAAACATAGTAGGGACAATTTGAGAATCGTATTTTGCTTCGTACAACTCGCTTCCTCATAAACATAAGAGACAATTGAGAATCGTATTTTGCCTCGTACAGCTCGCTTCCCGAACAAACATAACAGAGACAATTGAGAATCGTATTTCACCTTGTACAACTCGCTTCCCGAAACAAACAAAGACAGTTGAGAATCGTATTTTGACTTGTACAACTCGCTTCCCGAGCAATCATAACAGAGACAATTGAGAATCGTACTTTGCCTCCACCTGGTACTTTGGATTGCCAGAAAGGCCTCACTGTCGACCTGGAACGCCTTTTAGCAACTGAATTCTCGATGTGGCTGCCTCTTAGCAACTGAACTCTCAATGCGACTGCTTCTAGCAACTGAACTTACGATGCGGCCGCCTCTTAGTGACTGAACTCTCAATGCAGCCGCCTCCTAGCAGCTGAACCCTCGATGCATCCGCCTTGAGCCTTTTGATGCGGCGATCTCAAGCAACAAGACATTGCCGATACTGCTGCCTCGAGCAACAAGACATTGCCGATGCTGCCACCTCAAGCAACAAGATATTGTCAATGCTGCCGCCTCAAACAAGACTTTGTCGATGCTGCCGCTTCATAGGGACATGCCTATCTCAGTGTAGCTGCTTCATAGTGCCAAGCCTTATGCGGTCTGGCCTCGTCGCTGTAGCCGCTTCTTAACACAAGACTCTCGATGCAGCCACCTCTCAGCAACAGAACTCTTGATGCAGCTGCCTCTCAGCAACAGAACTCTTGATGCAGCTGCCTCTTAGCAACTGAACTCTTGATGCGGCCACCTTTTAGCAACTGAACTCTTGATATGGCTTCCTCTATGGGTTTAGGAGAGTTTAAAGCTACAAGGTAAAATTCGAAGAAACATAAAGTTACAAGGGAAAAGTTACATTCAGAAAAGCATGTTTAAATCATCAAATGTTCATAGAAATCTCAATGAGTTTTACAGAGATATAATATAAGTTTGAATGTTCGATGAAGATCATAACGAATATAAATGATTGAAAGTTCACTCATATTAAGGATTGAGAGTTCAGTCATATTGACTTTATATATATATATAAAAGACATGGAGAAACAGAACAGAATGAAGAGAAAGAAAAGAAGTTTGTTTTACATTTCTGTCGTTTGTGCATGCAGGAATTCTTCATCAATTTCTGTCATAGTACATGAAGTTCTTCATTGGTCTCTGGTTTAGGTTTCAAAAGTTGTTTCATCATCATCATCATCATCATCATCATCATCATCATTTAACGTCTGTTTTTCCATGCAGGCATGGGTTAGACGGT
>JAOPUL010000839.1:39223949-39245869 GCA_027564515.1 Octopus rubescens | reverse complement strand
TAATAATAATAATAATAATAATAATAATAATAATGATAATAATAATAATAATAATAATAATAATAATTATTATTATTGTTATTATATATATATATATTTTATCTTTGTTTTTTACTTGTTTCAGTTAACAGACTGCGACCATACTGGGGCACTGCCTTGAATTTTTAGTCGAATGAATCGACCACAATACTTATTTTTTCAAACCTGGTACTCATTCTAGCGATCTCTTTGCCGAACCGCTAGTTTACGGGGACGTAAACTAACCAACACCGGTTGTCAAGCGGTCGTGGGGGACAAACACAGACACAAGGACACGCGCACATAGGCATATACATATAGAAATATACGACGTGCTTCTTTAAGTTTCCGACTGCCAAATCCACTCACAAGGCTTTGGTCGGCCCGAGGCTATAATAGAAGAAACATGCCCAAGGTGCCACATAGCATGACTGAACCCGCAACCATAGTGGTTGGGAAGGAAGCCTCTCACCGCAGAGCCACGCCTGCGCATCAACTAATGCATTTCGGGTCTCCTCGGGTGAAGCTATTGAAAACTCGCCATGGGTTAGATATCGCTTTGTTGTTCTTCACTGTCTGTCCGCAACATCACCTCTGTGGTACGGCAGCAGAGCAACAAAACGATATTTAACCCATGGCGTGTTTTCAATAGGTTCACCCGAGGAGATCCAAATGCATAAATCGATGCGTTGCTACCAGATTCAAAGCAACGCAACAGAGAGGAGTCGATGCATGGCGGGTCGAAACGACCGTCGTGAGCCATAATAAAGTCTCTCATGATCCATCTTCTGTCTTATTCATTCTTATATACCCAACGAACACTGTGGAATTCCTGAAGTAGATCCCGAGACTGGAATTGGTCCACAGCAGATGTCATCAAGTAGCCACACACAGTGAAAGTATTCACCTGGCAAGTTACCAGGTACTTACCTAAGCCCTCTAAACCAATTATATATATATAGGCGCAGACGTGGCTATGTGGTAAGAAGCTTGCTTCCCAATCACATGGTTCCGGGTTCAGTCCCACTGCATGGAACCTTGGGCAAGTGTCTTCTACTATAGCCTCGGGTCGGTCAAAGCCTTGTGAGTGGATTTGGTAGATGGAAACTGAAAGAAGCCTGTTGTATATATATTTATCTATGTGTGTGTGTCTTTGTATCTGTGTTTATCCCCTGCAACTGCTTGACAACCGGTGTGGGTGTGTTTATGTCCCCATAACTTAGCAGTTCAGCAAAAGAGATTGATAGGATAAGTGCTAGACTTTATAAAAAAAAAAGTACTGAGGTCAATTAATTCGACTAAAAATTCTTCAAGACAGTGCTCCAGCATGACTGAAACAAGTAAAGGATAAACGATGTCTATCTATCTATTTATCTATCTGTGTATGGGTGTGTGTATATATATTTGTATATATATCAATATTATATATATATATATATATTATAAATCTTATAAATATATATCAATCTTCACCACCACCACTGTCTCTCACCAACACAACCACCATCAACACTAAAACCAGTATGATGACTGCTATTTCCAACCCATGAACTTTTGAATAACCAACTGGCAATAATAATAATAGTAGCAACATGATAGCAATGTCTTTAGCTACATATGTTGTATGTCAATACAGTGGTGTGTTTGTGTGTGTTACTGCCTCCTTGCCTTGACATCGCATGATAATTGTAAGCAAATATCAGTCATGCAAGCGATGTCCATTTCCAATCTCCTGAGAAAACATGTCTGGTTATAGGAAAATATTACCTTACTTGAAAACAGGTGAGGGTTGGTAACAAGAAGGGCATCCAGCTGTAGAAAATCTGCCTCAATAAATTCTGACTGATCCATGCAAGCATAGAAAAATGGGCTTCAAAATGGTGATGATGATTGCCAAAATACTAAAGCTTGCAACATCTACAGTGGAAACAATACATGACAATCAAGAGAAAATTCGTCAAGTGCTCAAGAAGCTGGACCTCATAGTTCATGTGTGATGCTTAAAATGGAATAGCTGTTGGATGTATGAATTGAGGATCCAACATGACCTTATGTACTCGACATAAGCGCAGTAGTAAATCAAAATCAAGATACAAGTTTGTATGATGATTTGCTGAAAAAGGAAGCTGAAGCATCTGTTGCAAAATCTTTTCAGGCTAGTAAATGTTGATTTGAAAAATTTAAGAAGTGCTTTGAATTTACGCACCATAAAAAATAACTGATGAAGGTGCTGAATCAGAGGCTGCTTCTGATTATCCTAAACAGCTAAAGAAAATAATTGCTGAAGGGGTCTACACACCAGAGTAAATACACAGTAATACATAGTAAATACAGAGTAAATACATAGTAGTGTAAGAAAGATCAGTACCAATAATTTAAAGGTTCCAAAAATCATCTGACATTTCCTCTGGTGGAAATGCTCCTGGTAATATGAAATTAAAGCCCCTATCTAAGGGCTTTCAAGGGTTATGCAAAGTTTAAACTACTTCTGATTTGGTATTCAGTTAAGAAGGCATAGAGCCTTTTCGAAGATTGGTTTGCAACACTTTTTGTCCTGCTGTAGAAAGGTACAGCGCCTGAAATATTTCCAATGAAGCATTGCTCCTTTCAGACAATGGACCAAATGAGCTTTCTGATAGTGTAAGAGTAGAATATATCCTCAAGAATATACATTCTTTTCTCTAGCCAATAGATCAAGGTGTGATAGCTAACTTCAAGGTATATTATCTCAGAAGTACTTTCAAACAACTTATGAAAGCATTTGATAGGAAGATAAACTTACAGTTAGAGACTTCTGGAAAAAGTTTAACATAATTGATGCTGTGGATAACATAACCAAGTCAACAGATGAAGTGAAGCCCTCAGCTTTGAATGGTGCTTGGAAAAATACATGGCCAGACTGTATCTGTGACATTACAAGTTTTCTACAAGTGTAAAGTCTACAACAAATTTGGAAAGATATTGTGACACTTGCAAATGATGTAGGATTTGAAGAAGTCATAGAGGATGATGTGGTTGAGTTACTAGTGTCCTGTAGAGAAAGTTTATCTCTTGAGGAGTTGATGGTGTTTGTACAAGAACAAGCTGGGAATACAAATGAAAATATGGAAATTCCACCAACTTCACTTTAATTGGCTGCAAAGAATATTGCTTAAAGCTTGGTACTTGTAGAAGAAGGTCTGCAAGTTTTTGCTGATAACAACCCTAATCCTGATTGAATAATTTCTTCATCCCTCAAGTAGATGTTGATGATGATGAATTATAAGATAGAAGATAGTGTCCATCATCCTCCTAGTAAATTTCAGTCCTCAACCACTTCTCACACAATGGTCAATATCTTTGTGATAAGAATGTACCCTTTTATGGTATTATGATTCTTAGTTATTTGCTAACTTATTTCTCTTCAAATGTTTTTATGTATAAATATTGTAATGTGTATCTGTGTATGTTTAGAAATTGTTATTTGCATGCATAAAAGTGATGGTGTTGCTTTTTTCCTGTTGTTGTTTTTTCAGAAAAAAATCCATTGGAATACATCTCATTTTGTAACATAAAAATCACTAGGGAATTGATTTCACAGCATGGGATTTTGTATTACAAGATTTTTAGGAATACATTACACCCGTATCGTGAGGGATTCCTGTGCATACATACATATATATACATCCATTTTCTATGTTGGCATGGGTTATATATGTATATATATATATATATATATATAAATATGCTTACACAACTGAGAAACACATAGGTCAACTTAGCAAAGACAAATTTAATTAGCAGGCATGTAAACAGGGCTCTATTGCCCTCCCTGAAGTAGTCATATGTAATATGCAAAAAGAGACTAAGTATAATATAGGATCCACAAAAGATATGGTGGGATCTGAGGCAGGCTGACAGTGAAGAAGGATTTCATATGTAACAGATACAAAAAGAGTTGTTAGAAGTAATAGTATCCTTGTTAGCAATAATAATACCAAAGGAATGAAGTTTTTCATCTGCCTAGAATTATTTTTAGAATTAATTGATAGCTTCTGTTACCAAATGACCTACACATCATTAGAGGATGTTGTGCTAAATATATAGCAGCTAGATTAAGGACAAAGTAGGAAAAGTTCAAGACAGTATTACCTCTGTTAGCAACAAAGGATTTCGCTTTTTAATGATTGTATATCACTTGCATGGTAGTGTGATATGGGCATTGAATACAATGTCTGGAGACTGGAAAGAAGTGAGACCAGAATACTCTGCTGGATGTGTAATGTTAGTGTGATATGAATAGTGGACTACAGGTAAGCTGAAAGAAAAGTTGGGCATCAGAAGAATAAGCTTAAGCATGCAAGAGAGAAAGCATACAGACATATGACACACTTTCTTAAACATCCACTTCTTGCTAGCCCACAGTGTTAGAAGTGTTGGCCACTCAACACTGACCTTTCTTCCTTCATGATTGATCTCTACCCATGGTAAAACTAGTTCACTATAGCTGTTGCTAGAAGATGGATATCTCTTCCCCTCAGTCAGCCATCAATAGCAGAATAGCAGAACTATCTCTGCTTAGGAAGGTCTCACACTTATATGAGATAAACAAAATATTAAAATAAACAAATATAAAAAGAGAGCTATGAAACAAATTCTTGTATTTATTTTGGATAGTTGGTTAACTCTGATTGAGCAGATCTAGGATCAATGACGTTCCAACTGTGGCCATTCCATTTTTTAAGGTGTATGTGGGACTACATTATTTAATGTATCTTGTTCTTTTTTGTTTTGTTTTTTCAAGAAAGAAGGGTTTGATTTTTAAGATTTGGCTGATATTTCTATCAGGCTGAGCAACCATATAGAATCTCTATTAGTTCTCAGGAGATTGTAAATGTCTGTGATGAGAGAGTAACAAACAACCAATAATTGAGTGTCAGTGATTAGTACCCTCTCACAGCAACAGCATTTTATCCTCAGTCACGATACTTATCTTCCAATGTGTAAATTCACCTAGCAAAGGGACCAGTATACTGCAGTAGAATGAGCAGTGATCTGTCCACATTGCGGAATGTAAGCAGTGACAACATTCAACTGAAGAATCTAATGAAATCCTTTGCATTCAGTGTGTACATCTCACTTTCATGCAATATCACACTTTGTGCACAAGCATCATAGGAATCATACAGTTTCACCTTTACTTTGCGAGAGAAACCTTTTTTTACAGCAGAAGTAATAGCTCCTGGCTTGCTTTTATGCTGACTACTATCCATTTAAAGCACCCATTTCCACTGGTAATAAGGTCACCTAGGTAACAGAAGCTATCAACTACTTATTGGGAGCTGTGAAAACATGAATGAATCTAGTGTTTACTGCTTCTGGTGTTTACTGCTTCCTCATATAGTTTACCTTCACTGTTAGCCTTCATGAGATCCCTATACACCTCTTGTGTGGCTATAGTTTACACTGGTTACAACAAATGAAATCTCTACTTAACTCCTTTTCTTCATATCAAATACAGACATTTTCCTGCTGGTAGCTGGGTCCTATCTACTTTCTGCTTACTAATACTTTTGTCTTTGATAAGTTTACTCTGTTGTCTGTTTGATTCTAAATTTTGCTTCCACATCTAGAATTTCTTATGATTCTACTGCAGATTTTCCTATAAGAACTATCCCTCCTTGAAGACCAGGTCTTCAGTAGTGCCAGAAAGAACCAACACTATTATAAAACCAACAACCACTACAAGAACAACAACACTTAAAGTGATTGTTGTGAGGTTGGCCAATTTACTTTTCATATTTTAATCTATGTGATGTGTAATGTGTTATAAAATTGTATCTGAGACAAATTTCTAACTCATGCTTTGTGATTGCATAATTCCTTGAATAAATCAAGTTGTTAAAAATCTTTATACTCTTAACTGCTTTTCATTGTTTCAGGAACTATCAATTGTCCTCATTACCTTGGTTCTGATGGAATTATGTTCCTGCCACAAAAACCATATTTCACCAATGGGAGTTTATTACAACAAGTGAGTTTTTTGCATGACATAATAATTCTTGATTGTCAAAGACATCTTGTTGCATTCAAACACTATCTTTCACACATGTGTGCATGATTTCTCTTCCTCCTGTATCTTTATGAATTACCATTTGTTTGCCTGCTTGAAAAAAATTTCTGAAAATTTCTTTGGAATTTCACTAAAAATAATTTTATTAGTTGTTTTTTTTTTCATTACTTTCTGTTACTCTATGATCTTTACATGTTTATTCTGCTAATATCTTACTTCTCTACATATGTCATTTTCAAGATACCTCTAATTGAACATGTCTTTCTTAGAATATTTCATTGCTCTAGAGAAACAGATATGACACATTCCATTTAAATAAAATTTAAATAAAATTTGGGGGCCTTGAGTTTTTATGGCTAGACACCTGTCTTTCTTATCAACTTCTGTGATGGAATTGGGCTGAGTATGTTTTTTCACCATATCAGCAGGAAAAGAGTTTAATTCCTTGACTATCAGCTTCCTACAATCCATATAGATTTCCTGAGAACAAAATGGATGGTGTGTGACTATTGTGTACATTAGCACTTTTGCTGCCATATTTTTGTTGATATTTACTGCCTTTATTTCAATTAATTACAAGAGACAGTGGGTAGCAGGAGTTGTGAATGGTTATGGGGAGTATGTAGTGGAATTCACAATCTTAGAAAGAATGCATCACTATAACTTAGAGAATAGGAAATAATATTTATAAAAGAAAAGATTTATGGGATGTTGTGATAGGCTCAGTTGATTTGTTGTTGTTACTGTGTAGCCCTGAGTCTGTTGGCCAAATGATGAGGTGCAATCTACAGATTCATAGCTCTGGATATATCCAGATATACCATGCTTCTCTCTTGAGGACCAGATTGCACATTCTGACATGCAGTGTGGTTAATTGTATGTGGGGTAGAGAACTATGATCAAAAATGCTCTAGCATCGTATATTGAATACTATGTTGTCCAATATGTTACTTTTATTCTAAGATACAGCTTGAGCAAATGTATTGGGAATCCCTCATCGGCTCAGGTTCCATTATTGGCTCATTTAGATTCTGGGGTGTCACCAATAGGGACAAGCAAGGTGGGGTTCTTTGTCCAAACATGATAGCTGCTGCTCCTGCACATTTTTGAAAATTAAAAGAAATTGTTTTTTATTTTTTCACTTTCTGAATCTGGAGGAAGGAGCAGTGCCCATGACCCCTGCAGTCATCTGAGACTGGTGAGATAGATGTTGCTAATATTCCGTTTAAACTGTTGCAGGTCAACACGTGTAGGAAGGATATGAACGGGGAAATTCCAAAGGGTGCCATGTCCCGGGGAAGAAGGATTAGACAATGGTTAGTGTGAGGAAAGTTGAGATGGATGCATGAAGGGTGACAAAAGGTGAAGAAATGGGTAAGTTGGAGGTGCCTGAGTGGTAGAGGTACAAGACCAGCCAGTTCTGAGGAGCAGAGGCCAGTGTTTTGGGTTAATGACACTATTGATGCTGCTGCTTTTAGTGGCTGATTTTACAGTTTACCAATACACAGCTCTCAAACTAACACCAATATGCAAATTCGTATTCCCACTGAAACTCTGAACATGAACTCTACACCTCAACAGCTAATGACAACTACGACTATGGTGTCCATGCTATCCATTGTGCTTGCTCTCCCAGCGAGGCATTTGTCTAATTCACTGGAAGTGGTCAGCATTTGTGAGGGACATTGTGAACTTGTTGGTCGAAACCAGCTCAACCCACCCCAGGTGAATGCCGTCGCAAATACAAGTAGTAGAATATGCAAATTATCTTACCAATATGTAAACTAACTCACTTTATTGCTTTGCACTTAGTAGCATGATAGGCAGTAACAACAACAAATCAATGATAAATGAACTCTGACAAAAACTATCAAATCTGAAGAAGCAGTCACTTTGAAAAAAACTATGTTAATGCCAAGACTATAGGGGTAATACTCTATGTTTCATTCCACACCAAGAGTGTGTGCATTTATTTAGCATAGAAATATATTTTGGTATACTTATGGTTTTGATTTTTCCTGCTGTGTTGGTATATTGCTAACATAGAAAAAGATGGGAGTTTTACTGTGGTCAACAGGATCTAGTGGATCTATAGTATGGAACATCAAATTAATTATACTAAATACCTTATTTTAATGTATTTTACAACAAATTTATGCTTCAATTGCAGATTATTTACCCTGAATATGAAAAAGCTTTTATATATGGTTAGTACTTTTTTTGTTGTTTTTCCCTTTTTTCCTTAGTTTTTCTGCTTTTGATTTATTTTTAGTATGACTTGCATGAATCTGGGAATAACAAGTTGTTGTAGCAAATATTTCAATAGTTGAAGGCTTTTTGCCATTTAATTAATGTATATTTTTCGTTAAAGTCTTGTTTGAGAGAAGAATTTGATCTCAACCCTTTAGACTACAAAAATCACTTGTTACTTTATCACTCTACTACTCTCTCTCTCTCTCTCTTTCTCTTCTCTCCTCTCTTTCTTTATCTCTTCTTATTTTTTCTGTTTTTACTTGCTTTGCTGCTACTGCAAAGAGCTTCTTTCAATAGAGAACTATATGGAAGTCCAACAGGTCTATGATAAATAATTTTCTCAGTGGGTGACTAACATTACCATTCTCATGTCAGTAGAAAAATTCTAGCTTAAGCCTATTTGATTTGTATTGCAAAATTTTAGTACCTCTGAACTCTTAATCTTACTATGAGATTATTATTTCTTTCACAGGTGCCAGAATCATTCATTTTGCATGGCATGATTCTAAAAACATGGCCAGATATTTATTGTAGCTAGATAAGAGAGGCCAAAATTTGATTAAATATCCTTCTTATTTGACAGCACAGCATCAGTGACTGAACACAAACCCATGACTTTTCAACCTTACCTGCATGACACAAAATAAGAATGGTTCTTGGTATTTTCTTTCTTGCCTAGGTAATGGTGATACTGAGCTGTATAAAACATTGGATTTGGTTGGGATCGGATACATAATATGAAAAGTTTGCTTCCTAACCATGAAGTTTCGAGTTCACTCCCACTGTGAGGCACCTTGGACAAGTGTTTTCTACTATAGCTGGGCTGACCAAAGCCATGTCAGTGGATTTGGTAGGCAGAAACTGAAAGAAGCCCGTCATATATTTTATATGTGTTGTGTATGTGTGTGTATGTGTGCATGTCTGTAAGTATTTCATATTTCCCTCATCTACATATGTCTTTGCAAAGTTGTAAGCACTGGCATTGCTGATGGTATCATTTGCTTTCAGTCCACTAGGATGTATTTTATTCGATAGACTGGGAGATGATAACCTCATTTGGAAACAAGTGAGATCAGCAGCAGGAAGAGCAGCCAATTGTAATAAACTTTGCCCCAACTTATTCTCATCTGACCCATACAAAAACATTAAAATGATGCTGACAACAACAATGTCATTTGTGGAAAAATGAAAGGCAAAGTCAAAAGTAGTGTGATTTGAACTTAGATTGTAAAATGACAAAACTATGCTGTTCTATTATTTCTGCCGACTATTCAGCATTTGTACCACATGATATTGTCAAATAATGAACCTTAACTCACCTATTGTTTAGTAAAACAATGATTATTTCATATTATTGCAGTGTGGTTTCTGCATTTTCCTGACCCATCAGAGTACTTCAATCTATTATTGCAGATGGAAAAGTAAAAACATGCATGAGTTATATAGTTTCCTTGTTACCTATTTGTGGCCTGCTGTAATTCCCCATTGTAGCTATTTGCAGTTAGGTTAACTGGACAATTGATTGTTCAATGTCTTCGTCAGTGATATAACAGAGTCCCTGTAATGAAACAAAACTTTACTCCATTGGCTTATCTGTTGATTTGATCACATGTGGCTCTACTGTAATATTGTTTCTAATTTAGGCACATGACAAGGAATCTAGAAGGGAGAGGGTTAGTCTGTACTATCAACCCCAGTACTTGACTATTTTATTAGCCCCTGAAGGGATGAAAGGCAAAGTTGACCTTAGTGGGATTTGAACTCAGAACATAAACAACTGTAATTGTATCATAATATTAACCAAAATACTTGTGAGGAAAACTTATAGTTGACCATCTCAGTTGCAGTATGTCTTTGGAGAATTGAAATGTAAATTTGATCCCTGTGGGATTTAAAAATTGAATATAGCTAAATCTAAGAGTTGAAAAGTTTCATTTTTGAAAGGCTTCACATAGTCCAGTGCTTCACATTTTTTCTACACTCTACCCCCATTTGACTCAACTATGACATTGGTACCTATTACCTAGTACCATATGTGATTTAGTAATCAGGAAATTAAACTGGTGCTTGTTCCAGCATATAGACTAACATGCAGTGTTTGGCAAAGTTTCAATCATCACATGTCTGTGGGGAATATTAAATTCTTGATTCATAGTTTATATATTTCAATTACTCATTTTTGGTAAAGCAAACAATTGTTTTATGTACTCTTCCCACTCACCAAAATAAGCTTATTTTTCTCTTTCTTCATCTTCTTCTTTTTCAGATGCTATTACAACTGAAAGGATATTTAATTATTTAGACAGAGTTCAACTCCATGATTTGGTCTCCAGTGTTGGCCTCCTTCATGCCAAGGTAGAATGGAATTGGTAAGTATGTTTTGTATGAATGTGCATGCCTATGTGTACATAAGCATATACACAACATCTAAATATACTAGTAACCTTGTGAAACTAACATTATGTAACAAATGTATTTGTCATGTGACTATTTTGAGAAAACCGTCTGTAGCTGTTAAGATAATTTCAGCTAACTGAAAAGATGGTTGTTGTTATTTAGCTCCAACTCGACTTTTATTGAGTAGGCCTATGGTATATTCAAAGGTGACCATATTTTTTTTTCTTCTTTTTCCTTTTACTTGTTTCAGTCATTAGACTGTGGCCATGCTGGGGCACTGTCTTGAAGAATTTTAGTTGAATGAATCGACACCAGTACTCATATTTTTTAAAGCCTGGTACTTATTCTATTGGTCTTTTTTACTGAACCACTAAATTTCGGGGCCATAAACACACCAACACTAGTTGTCAAGTGGTGGTGGTGGGGGTGGGGGGACAAATACACACACACACATATATACAACAGGCTTCTTTCAGTTTCCATCTACCAAATCCCTCACAAAGACTTGATCAGCCTGAGGCTATAGTAGAAGACACTTGCTCAAGGTGCCACACAGTGGGATTGAGCCCAGAACCGTGTTGTTGGGAAGCAAACTTCTTATCTCACAGCCATGCCTGTGCTCATAATGTTTTTTTTTTTATTTAGCACTATATTAGCTAATATGAAGCCACATGGTCTAATGATTAAGGTGTTTGGCTCATGGTCATAAGGTTGCGAGTTCAATTCTTGGGCCAAGTGGTGCATTGTATCCTTGAGTAAAGTACATCACTTCACATTTCTCCAGTCTACTGAAAATGGGCACCAATCTGGTGCTGGTGTATCAGTCTCTCTCTCCTTCCAGCTCTAACATCTTTGATGTTCCACTTGGCCATGGGCAGGAGTGCTGAGAGGGTGTCCATATCTTCTTGTTACTACATAGGTACCTAAAACAATTAGGGAAGGCGTGGTACTAACTACCAGGTCATACTCATTTGCAAGTGATGTCTAAAACTAAGCTAAGACATCAGTGAATCATCCTTTCTTTTTTAAGATGGTAATGTAGGATTTGAGGGAGACTTGGCTACTATTTCCAACAGATCAAGAAACTGCATGGGGCTTCTTTCATTGGTTCCTTGCAAAGGAAAGTTTCGTTGGATAGAATGGTAGTCATTCTGTGATTTTTTGTAGTTAATATAGTCACACGATAGTCTTAAGAGACATCAATCTAGTTTGACTCTTGTGACTTAGGTTTATAAGTATGTAATTTACATGAACAGAGAAGTAATCTATGTTTGTCTACATGCATACAACACATGATCCATCATCATGGATATAGCATATAATCCATCATCCTATATGCCTATAACACAACATGATCCATTGTCCTACATGGATATAACACAGTGCTTCATTGTCCTACATGTACATGCCTATAACAACATGATCTGTCATCTTACATGCATATGATGTAACATGTTCCTTTGTCCATGTTGATATCTAAATATTTGGAGAAGATTGGGTAAAAAGATTAGATTCATAATTAGTGGCTTTCATTGCATCTTTGAGAAATTTGATACCTATCATCTTCATTATTGTCATCATCACCATCATCATCATCTTCATATGTACCACCAACACCACCAGCATCATCATCACCATTTTATGCCTGCTTTTCTTTGCTTAAGTTGGATGGATCTTCTCTAGCTCATCATTTTGACATTTGTGACCTTCCTTATGGTAATTTTGGTTAATATTATGGTAGTGTCACATTTAATCAGGTCACCAGAGTACCAGGTCACAAGCTAAAGAGGCAAAGCTTTATATTTTATCACAGAAGTCTGTTACATCCTTTGATAAAGATACTTAACTGAAATACCCAACCCACTTAGCCATAAGTAACTACTATAGGGAATCATAGCAGAAGTAACAAGGGAACTGTAAAATTGATGAAGTTTTTGATTTTTTCCTTCCATTTGCAACTGAAATGCTCTGAGGAGCTAGGAAAAAGTAAAATAAGAAACCAGTACTGCAACAATGTGAGTTATTTCATCATTAATTGCATCCATTAAATTTCTTATCTTTTTCATGAGATTTAATCATTGAGATCAGCTTTTACTACTTAACTCCTTCTTGGACTTACTTTCCTACCATGCTTATTTCATTTGGATCACTTTATACTTCTTTACACAGTGGTCATCTTCATGTCCATACTAGCTTGGATGCTCTATCTGATTCCTTCAATACTCAGTATTTTCTCAGCTCATTTATGTCTTTAGAAGGTGTTGAATGTTGCCACTTTAAGAGAGAAACTGTGAGTTTATAAAGAAAATATCAGAAGGCATTTTACATTTTTTATATATAATATTTATTTTGATGGTATCCAAGAGCTGGCATGTAATTCTGAGTGAGAGGTTGAAATGTGTGTTGGAGCCATAATGAGCTTTTGTGACTTATGATTTTATACAATATTTCCACGAGGTCCAAAGTTGGCAGTTGGTTATAAGGTTGAGTTGGCGAAGCGAAGAGGACATAGCAGAATATAGGTGTCCCTTTACTTAATCTCCGGAGCCTAATTGGTTAAAGGATGTGACTTCCTTAACTAGCAGAAAACAGCCTTTTCACATTAATGTGCGCCCAGCTCTGAATGGCTGGAATTGTCGCAGCACAACTGTATCACTGTGCTATAGCTGACTCCGCTACATGTCCATTCATTCATTTGCACTAACATCCAGTGTATCATGCTCAATTCAGTTCCTTCCAGTCTTTGTACATCCTCTGCATTCAACGTCTATGTTTTGCTGTCATGCAACATCACACTTTGTACATAAGCATTATATAATCTGTCTGTCACTCTGAGAGAGAAACCTCTTGTTGCCTCTAGAGGAAATAACTCCCAGAACTTTCCCATCACCTTCTTACTCAAGCTACTGTGCTTTCATCTCCATTGTTAATTACATCAATTGAATGAATTTGTTTCATGGATGCTCCTACTGCTTATTACTCCTGTGTATCGGCTTCATATAAATTATTTGTTCTGTCTCAGCTTGCCTGTGATCTCACTACATCACTTGTGTGCACTCATTGTTTACATTTGGTATATAGTAAAGAATCCTTGTCTGCATGACCATCTTTTTGATAGCATTTAAGTCCTGTATCCTTTCCTACTAACTAAAACTTTTGTATTTGCCATGTTTACCTTGAGGTTTCTTAATTCTAGATTTTGCTTCCATGTTTGGAAAGCTTTCTCTAATTCTTGGACAGATTCAGCTATGGGAACTAGGCCCTCACTGTACAGAAGTTCCTACAGTTAGCTGGTCTTAAACTCCTCCGTTATGGTCTAGAAAACAATAATAAACAATAAGAGCTTGAGAACTGAGCCCCACTGTACACCTACCTTTCTGCTAAATCCTTCCTGACCTCATTGCTGACTCTTACTTTACTGACAACATCTCTATACATAGCTTGCATAGCTTTGTCATTCATCTACACATGCTATTCATCGCATCGACTCTCACAAGCCATTCATCTACTTTTCTTATAGCTCACCATATCACAGAACATAGTATCCTGCCAAAGACTTTCTCCATGTCAATGAAAGCTAAGTGTAGTGGTTACACTTAGTTAAGAACTTCTGATGTTATTGCATTAAGAAGAGAACATTGCTGGTGTCCTGTCCAGGTCCAGATCTGAACTGCGTCTCATCTAAGCTAATTCTCTTCTTAATCAGTTGTGCTATAACTCTTTCAGTAACTTCCATAACTTTCTTCATCAGTTCAATGCTTCTGTAGTTGCTTCTTTCTGGAGCATCATTTGTATCCTTCTAGCAGTTATTGATGATACTTCTATACCAGTCATTGGATGTGACACTTCTTTTCACTTCCTGGTTGACCATGGGAGAAATTACAATGTATCTTACTTTGTTGGAATGTTTTGCTTCAGTGAGTATTAGTCCTGATAGTCAAACTGCCTTCATATGTGCTTTCAACTCTAGTAAGTTGTCTCTCTATCATGTTTTTTTTTGATAGATCCTTTATATCCCATGCATTCTCTTCCTTCAGCAACCTGTTGAAGTAACATTTCCATGCCTCTTCTTTCTCAGTGTCAGGGAGAGCAAGTGTGCGGCTATTATTCCATGCATATTTCTCACCATGGATATCTTGATTTGCATTGGAAATATACTTTGCAATCTCAAACACCTCATGGCTCTGGATTAGATGTTCTCATAGAACATTGCAGCTTCTCTCCTTGCTATGTATACTTGATGTATAGGTATATTTTAGCTACCTGATATTGTTCAGGCTATATAGCTTTTGTAACTACTATACCATTCTACCACCATGTCAACTGCCATCACACTGGAACCTTACTCCATTCAGATCTGGTCTGTATCTCATAGCAGGGTGCAGTGTAGAAACTCCTAGTTATCCCTTATGTTATAAGTTAATATCTCCTCATCCCCCTCATCATGTCTCACACACGTACAGTAATAAACTAGGAGCCCTGTAAAATAAAGGACTCATTATAGATTTTGATGCCAAGAATAAATATTTATTAATTAAAATTTCAAATTATTCATGACAAAGGCCCATTTATTGTGCTCTGATGAGCTTCTCAAATGAATCATTTAACAAACTCACTGAAGTGAAACAACTGACTTTTTGTCATGAATCATATATAATATTATTGTAATATTATTCTACTTGTCATGGTATATGTTTATATGTTACACTTGAAAAAGAATTAAAAAACTGAAAATATTTTCATCTACAAAAATAGTGAAAGTGTTTTTCTGGGCAAAAATTGAAATTTTTCTTTTAATACAAAGGATAAATGGATCATATATCTTAAACGATTGTTCAAATCCATCATTAGGAAAGGTATAATGCTTCATAAACTTGATTAGATACAAGTGTAATTATGTGCAGTGAGTACCAATATCTTGTTATTTCTTTTTTGCATTCAGCACACATAGTATCTATCAAGCACTTTTCTATCATTATTGAATGCTATTGTTCCTTCATAATTTCTGCCACAAGATTGGGTGGAGAACCAGGTGTTTGCCACAAGATGTGGCAAGTCAAGGGTTTGCAGATCATTATCTGAGTAAGGCTTATGGAGCCTTGGGCATTACAGGAATGAGCCGAAGAAGGGCCATAAAAAAAACAATGTTGAGGCCTCTGGGAAAGCATTTAGATGGCTCTGGATGAAGAGAGGTGATTGGTGAAGCCATTAGAATGTTGCTTAGACACAGGTCTAGATTTGATAAACCTAGATTCAGTTGACTGGATAAGGGCAACTAAGAACTGAAACACCAAATGACTCTAAGATACAACACTGATGAGATTTCCAAGTATTGTATCTGTAGATGTTTGTTGAGCCTTCACTTTTGACAATACTTTTACTATCATGAAGTCCTGGAAATAACAACACACCAGACAGTAAGATAGCAAGAAAGATATTCTAGTTTCTTGTTATCTTTTATTATCTTTTTGCACTTCTGCAAATTCTTTGCAATACAAATTTTATTCTCACATTATGTTTTTATATTTCTGCAAATATTTGAACTAAAAATGTGATCCTCATTTTGCATTTAAACAGTCTTCCAGGGCAAAAAACAGTTAGTGTTTTATTAAGCCAAAAGTTTCAATAATTGTTAAAATCCATCATCGAGGAAGGCAAAGGTTTTGCAGCACAAAATTTATTCTAACTTTACTAATGTAAAGTCTTTTTACTCTAATGCAAATTTTATTCTCACTTCACATATAAACAACCTTCTTTGTGGAATGTGAAATTGAAGCAGCAAAAGGAAGCGACAATACAAGGATGAGAGACAAAAACGGGAAATAAGAAAGTATAAGACAAAACCAACATATTTGAAAATCAAGCATGTCTAAATATGAAAGTGCAGGATACCGACAGTATCAATATGAAAGTCAACAGATACAAAAAGAGAGCATAGATGGTGAACAGTGAGTTGATTGTCTGCAACAATGTTGAGAGAGGGAAGAAGTGTGATGAAATAACATAAATGAAGAATTGTAGGCAAGAACATCAGGAAGATCTTTGGAAAAGGAACTGAGTAAGGCAAGCAAACATGAACAAAGAACATTTGCTTAATTTAAAGAAGGCTCGAAGAAGAAAGTATTAAAGATGTCTTGGTGCTCCTATGATGCAACATCAGAATAAACAAGTTTTTGTAGTTGAAATGGACAGATTCTATTCCTATTGTGGTGCTTTGAAATTCCAAAACAAGCCTCTAAACCAGAGTTGAGGGAACCATTTCATGTTGGAAGACTGCATTAAGTTAGTTGTAATCTGATAAGGCTGCATTCAAGAAACTTCAATTAGATATTCTTCAAATTATTTTGTAAAAATTTAACTAACCTTTTAATGACTTAAAAGATTTGTTCTGCAAAATTAAGATTCATTCAAAAGGCCACACAGAAGGGGCCTAAAAGGCTGCTGGTTCCCTACTTCTGCTCTAAACTATTGCCCTAATAGTGAGATGTAACTTCTTCTGTAGTCTTCTTATCTTGATGAACTCAAACTGTTCTTTGATGCAAACAACAAAGAAGCTGATAATTTCAGGAAAAATATATAAAATTATAATTGTGTAAAGAAATCATTATTATTTATGTCTACAGAGTAGCAAAAAATAGTAATGCTTTGGTGCTATAGATTTTATCCCACAAACTTTGCCTTTCATCCTTTTGTGGTCTGATAAATTAAGCAACAGTCAGGTACTGAGGTCAATACCATCAACACTGCCCCTCTCCAGTAAACTTGTGTCAATGTATCAATGACTGAAATGTTCTTAGTTGTCACTGTGCAGCTAAAGATTAATAGAATCGTTAGCACATCGGACAAAATGCTTAGCAGCATTTCTTTTGGCTCTTTACATTTTGAGTTCAAATTTCACCGAGGTAGACTTTGCCTTTCATCCTTTCAAAGTCAATAAAGTACTGGAGTTGATGGAATCAACTAGCTCCCGCTACCATAATTTCAGGCCTTGCACCTATAGTAGAAAGAAATTTATAATATTCTGAGGTTGTCTCAATTTATTTTTACCAGCTTTAGAGTCATTTAGTTTATGATTTGTTATCATCATTAAGAGTATAATTTTTATCAATTAATATATCTTGACGTACATCATTAAATATGCTTGCTCTCTTTCCTTGTCTTCTTTATTTCCATCTGTGCTATATTGTATATCATCCAATCCTTGGAGGATTCCAGCTGCTTATCAGCTTGTTCTTGGACAGTTTCAATTGTACATCAGCCCATCTTTGGACAGTTCTAGCTACACAGCCTGTCCTTGGATGGTTCCAGGTATACAATTCTTTTTTTCTTCTTTTTTCATGGGAAAAAGTTGCTAGACCCTCATTCAACTCTTCTCCAATTCTTGAGGAAGGAAAACTAAGTGGTCCCCCATGATCCTTCTCACAAGGCAATGTAAGAGAGAGAAGAACTGACCCCAATAATTATCTGGCACTTTATTGACTCTGGAAGGGTGAAAGGCAAAATTTAGTTTATAATTTTTTTACGTGCTTCTTGCTCAGTATACATTCCATCAACACCTAACTTCCTGTATGATGTTCTACCGCATGGGCCTACATCAATCAGCCAGTCCTGAAACCCTCGACATTGTACAAATTATACTAACTTTGTTTACATTCATTTTGAAGGGAAATGAGCAAGGGAAAAAATTATGATTCTTTGTATCACTACAGGACTGAGGTTTTGATTTAGAATATTTTCAACAGGTTTTTAAGAGTTAAAACATATTACTTTTGTTCCCAGAATCTGTGTTTTCATTTCAACTAATTTTCAGTTTTACTTTTCACCTTGTGCAGGTACAATGAATTATCACCTGGGCAGCAGCAGCGACTTTGTTTTGTTAGATTATTCTATCATAAACCCAAATTTGCAGGTATCTACATTATTATTCTTTTATCATTTTCTGGAGAACCCTCTCCTCAAGTCTATTTTTGTCTGGTACTTATTTTTAATGAACTGTATTTGTTGAGCCTCTAAATTATGGAACATAAAGGGAGATAACTTAAACACAACACCAAATTTTAGACTAGTTGGCATGGTAAGCCAGAGAACTGCGCCAAGCTCCACTGTCTGCTTTGGCATGGTATTTATGTGGCTGGATGCCCTTCTTAACGCCAACCACTTCACAGAATGGACTTTTTATGTTGCACATACACACACGTACATTGTTAGTGTGTGTGTGCCTAACAACTACTGAGAATTTATAAAATCATTGAATATATAATTTCTTCCTGTGACAAGCAGCAACTCTTGGTCTTAGTAATTTTGCAAAAGGTAATGATGGAAGTATATCACACAGATTCTGTAATTAATAAGGTAGAAGGTATATGCAATATAAGATGTGAGAAAAATATGAAATTTTTAAAAAAAAAGGGAAAAATAACAACTTTTTAAAAATTTATTTCAGTTCTTGATGAATCTACGAACCAAATAAGTCCTGAGTCCGAAGAGATTATGTATTCCATGTGCAAAGAGATGGGTATTACAGTACTCAGTGTTGGACATAGAGAGAGTTTAACAAAATATCACCAAATGCTACTTCATATAGAAGGTGATGGTAATTGGACTATGAAACCGATAATGAATTCTAGCTGATTACTCAACCAAGTAAACCTAGAAATGTCATCAAAACTAGCAAAAGTTCACTGTAGATAATCACTTCTCTGACTCTATCAGAGAACTTATTAAAATTTGCACCATTGTTTTCTGTGAAATCTTGTCCAACAAATTTGAAATCTATTATAAAATGTTATTTTCAGAAAATTTTGTTAGTATATTTATATACAGATGAAGGAATTCATTTGATTTTTAATTTTTTAGAATGAATATGTATTGATGATGGTGATGATTTGTGTTAGAGTATATCTCTGTTCATATGTGTGTGTTTGTGTAGAGAATATATCTGTTTGTGTCAAATATGTATCTGTTTGCGTATATGTATACACCACATACACATTCGTTCCTTTGTTTTTATGTCTGATTTTCCTATGCCAGCATGGAAAAACAGACATATTGAGGCACTGTTTTACAGCCTGATGCCCTTCCTTTTTGTAATCCTTATTTGTTTTTCAATGAAAAGATCTCTTGTTAACAGGAGAAAGGACAACAACATTGTACATGTAGTACAGCAATTTTCAGAAAAGAGCAATGTAAACACACACACACACACACCCTGATGTTAATGTTTCTTCCATGTGAAGTATGTATGTATATATATATATATATATATTTGAGTTAAGGGTAGAACCCAATTGTAATCTCAAGGAAGCACATTCACTATGGTGAGAAGTGGAGTATAATAAAATAGAAGATGAAAAAGGATGGTATTTCGTATTATTTATTCTCTTTGAGAATTTTCTCTCTACCTGAGGAGCTGTCTAATATGACTTGCATTACCTGTCGGTATGCATTTACAGTCTTTGTTGGATAGTGAAACATTTGTAATGGAGATAAATAATACCAAATACCATCCAACTTCATCTTCTATATTATTATACTCCACTTATCACCAAAGTGGATGTGCCTCCTTCAGATTACAGTTGGGTTTTACTCTTAACTCAAATATATATTTCTAGAGATAGAGGAAGATATAAAGAAAAGAATGGCCGGTGCCAATATGGATAGGGGGTGGGGTGGCTGAGTGGTATTGTATGAAGAAAACTATGTGTATAATGGCGACAGCAAGTGCAGCAAGTACATTAGTATTATCAGTTAACTAGATAACCACTGCGGTTTTGGGTTAAATACGAGATAAAGGATACCAACTATCTACGGCATTTTCGTATGGTCGTCAGTGAGATGTTTGTGAGAAAGAGCGGGTTATGCTAAGCATAGGGGGAGCTGCTATAGGTTTAAGAAGTAATTCAAATCTAAGGTTAAAACCCTACATGGGGTTCTGATAGCAATGAGCGTGCTGTAAAAGTATCTAATTTTTTATAGTTACCAAAATAAAGAAATTAATTTATTGTAACAATAGGGAAATAATGTTTAAAATTGTAAGTTCAGTGAATAGTATGCGTGTAGTTAAGAGTAGCAAGAGAGTAGGAACACACGGATCTTTAAGTTAGCCTGTTATCAGAAAATATCTAAAGTGGTTACTAAAATATGTTAAGCGAGCGCTAGACATTAATATATAATTAAATCCTTGTAATTACAATGAGAATGGATTGTAAAATTACAAATTATGTAATATGGAATCATACTGATTTCGAGTAAGTGGTATATCTAGAAAATGGAGAAGTCGATAAAGATATCGGATAGGTATATTAAGTGATAGTCAAGTGAAAAATGACGAATAAAGTGGCGCCTTACTGTTTCAGTTAAATCAAATTAATTAAGTAGGTGTATGGAGTACTTCTACTTTATGTGGTTGAGATTCAAAGCATTACATTTATATATGTGATAGAATTGGAACGTTGTGAAGAATGGTAAAAAGCTGCATTTTGTCTATTAAATGGTAAACGCTCCATTTTGTCAGTTTCATAATTACAGTGGATTAAGTAATAGGATATATATATATATTCTTTTAAGCATATCCAACACGAAGCATTTTCACCCTGATATAGAACACCAAGTAATATCATATGGTACATTGATACTTTTAAAGCTATGGATGTGGTTAGCTCGTCAGGTAGAATTATTATGCTTATCAGACTTAAAGGAGCTCATGTGTCCTAAGTATCAGCGTATAAATTTGTCGGTTGTACCAGTGTATATCGTTGTAGAGTATTGTTGTTTGTTAAGGATGGTATGAACAACTTTATATCTTCAGCAGTTGACTTGTATTGCACATTTACAGCATATTTTAGAGTTGCATATTTTCCCTATAGGATACTTTGTAAAATGTACGTAGTTAGATATCTATCTAGTATTAAACTGGTCTGTCATATTCATCTCACGTAATAATGATATATTCAAGAGTATTGTCAGTATCATATACCGTACTATCATTGATAGTATTACTATTAGTATCAGCTGCGGCTGTAATATTGGTGATAGAGAGAGTGCATGTACAATTCTCAGCGAGATTACCGTGGTTCGTGCCTATACTTTTATAGAAATGATTATTATTATTAATATTATTGTTATTACTATTATTATTATTATTATTGTTGTTTTCACACAGGTTCGATCTTATTCCTGGTAAGCTTTTGTGGGTAGCGAG
>JAOPUL010000839.1:39111489-39123260 GCA_027564515.1 Octopus rubescens | reverse complement strand
AAATGACTACTATTCCCTTCAAACTTTGCTTTTGTGACCTGGACATCAATGTTTTGAAACTGATCTATTTTCCATTATGTTTCAGACAGATTCAGCACTGAGTTGCTGAAGCAGAAATATTATAGCAAATATTCTGCTCAATACCACAGATTTGCTTGTCAGTTGCTTTACCATAACCACTTGACCATATCCCTTAGTGGCTGACAATGTGCATCTCTGATCATGAGCAGGAATAATGGGGTTAGCATCATAGACATGTGTTGAGGGGGATTCTTTGGGGTTTGAATAAATACCGTAACCGAAGCAAAGTTTGAAGGAAATATTAGCCAATTTTTATATTTTCTGGGGATAAGCAAATAGGAAATAACAGTTGTTATCCAAGGACAAAAATCATGTTACACAGTGTAATATATTCAATATTTATTCTAAAAAAGCATTGATTCCTTTATTACTTTCTTCATAGAATTACTAAGCATGTAAACATATTTACAAACACACTACAGCCAATATATCTAATATATTAAAACAAAGAATGTGTTTGTATCTGTATGTTACCTTCTAGCGCCAAAACTGCTAAACCGATTGTTTTCAAACTTCACACACACATTAATCATGTTTACAGGCAGATTTTAAGTACAAAATAGTTTCAAAGTTCAACCATGTGAAAGGGGAAAACCGTGTATAACAGGTATCTTTTCCACTTTTTCCCCTTTTACTCGTGCAATTTTCCACCAATTTTCTTCAAACTCCGCATGTAGGATAAGTTTGCTTGCAGAATGCCCATGATACTAATATTCTTTCAAAAATCGATCGCATAGACCAGTCCCACCACGGAAAACGCGTTTCACCACAATTTGTGGTTAACTAAACACATGTTTTGCTGTTTGACAGGTCAATGCGATCGCTTTTCAGAAAACTATTCATGTCATTGGGATTCTGCAAGCAGACTTATCATACACACGAAGTTTGAAGAAAATCGGTGGAAAATTGCAAGAGTAAGAGGGAAAAAGTGGAAAAAATACCTGTTATACGCGGTTTTCCCCTGTGACGCAGTTGAACTTTGAAAGCATTTTGTAGTTACAACCTGCCCGTAACTAAGAGTAATGTGTGTGTAAAGTTTGAAAAAAAAATCGGTTGAGCGGTTTTAACGCTAGAAGGTAACAGACTGTAGTAGCCATAGCATTGCTTATTTAATCAATCTATCTAATATATTCCATTCTATACTGGGCACGAAGGCCTGGAATTTGGGGGGAGTGGAGTAGTCGATGTTATCGACCCCAGTTCGTAATTGATACTCCCTTTATCGACCGCGGAAGGATGAAAGGCAAAGTCGACACCGGCGGCATTTGAACTCAGAACATAAAGTCGGAAAAATTACCGCTAAGCATTTCTCCCGGCGCGATAACGACTCTGTCAGCTCGCCGCCTAACAATTAAATAATAATATTGATTGTCTGAAAAGTAGATGGGATGGTCATGGCCAGAGTTCTTTGATCACATGTCTGTTCAACTAGGATTCACCCAGGGTTAATAAACAACACAATTTCTATCGTCATTCCCATCGTCAACACCAACGCCACAATCACTAACACCATCAACACCAACACTACCACAGTCACAAAAACAATACTACCACGAACACTACCGACAACACAAAAGCCACCACCACCACCACCACCACCACTAACACCACCACCACTAACGCCACCACCATCACCACCACCACTACAACCACTACTAACACCGCCACCATTAACAACACCACTAACACTACCACCACCACCACCACTAACTCCACCATCACCACTACTAACACCAACACCACCATCAACATAAACACCAACACCACCACAAACACCACCAGCATCCCTAACGCCAACACCACAAGCACTAACACCAACTTTTGCAATTAATATAAACATCAGTAACAACAACCCCAACACCACCACCGCAAACACCAATACTACTAATACCACCGTCACCAACTCCACCAATGCCAACACTAATATTAGCACCAACACCACCTACACCACCAACAATGCGATCACCACCATTACCACTAATAAAACGGCCACTACCATAAATCCCAAAACCACTACTGCTACCACCACCACCACCACCACCACCCCACCACCATCACCACCAACAACAATAGTAGCAGGAAGAACAACAAAAGCAGCAATCGTCAATACCACCACCACCACCATCGGCACCATCATCATTACTGAGATTACCTCATCCTACGTCCTTCCTCCATCACCACCACCTCTACCACACTCCCAATTCAGCAACAACTAGTTACATGTTGGGTGCTGCATCTGTTTCTGTGAAGAAGTGATATCAAGTTTCAGTATAACTCCTTGCAAGTTGCTGTTGGCAACGGTTTCAGGGCGGCTGTGTCGGTTTGTAGCACTGCAGGATTTGGTGAATAGACTTGTTGAGTGGCTAAACAGGATTTCGGTACCTAACCTAAACGTAGCAATATCATCGGCAGCAGCTGTTGCAGCGGTGGAGGTAACATCATCATCATCATCATCATCATCATCATCCATCATCATCATCATCATCATCATCATCATCGTCGTCGTCGTCGTCGTCGCCGTCGTCGTCGTCGTCGTCGTCGTCGTCGTCGTCGTCGTCGTCATCAACAGTTGCAACATCGGCAATGTAATAATAACTTAGGAAGAATAAAAGCAACAGGAAAAACACCTACGACAGCTGCAACGTCAACAATAAGAGAAGCCACAATAACATAAACAGCAATAGCAACAACGACAACCTTGGCACCACAGTGATTGTAAAAACGGGAGCAACAACAGTACCATCGTCGCCATTGTTGTTGTCGTCATCGTCGTCGTCACCACCATTATCGTTATCCCCACCACCACCACCACCACCACCATCATCATTAGCAGCGGCAGCAGCAGAGGCGGCAGCAGCATCATATCAACGAGAAAAATATAAACAGCAATGACAACGACATCGACTCGTGTTTTAAATCGTTTACAGAGTGGCACAACCAGAGAAAAGACAGCATAGTGACAATACAAACACAATGATCACAAAAAAAAAAGAAAAAAAAGGACATGGTAATTATAATAGCAGCATAATTTCAATATGAATACAATGATCACAGTAAGAGCAGTACAACAACCACATAAAAGAGAGAATGAAGCCAGTAAGGATAGGATAGTTACACTAAAGACAGAAGGATAATATAGTCACACTGCTTTTACTAACCCCGCACCTCTCAAACTCCTACACGTTGTTGTTACCCAACCTTACTGACATGCCAATCTCTAATACGAAGCATCCGAGCTTTGATAGGAGTTTCTACTTCATACACCTCACTCAGTCAGTTTGTGATTTCCAGGCCCATACCAACACTAAGCAGTTTGTGCGACGCACCAAACTGCGTACCGCGGCAACAAGTACGCAGCTTGGTGAGTCGCACAAACCGCACAAGCAGCTAGGTCCGGTAACTTTGATTGTTCTTCTAATCTTGGCCGACATACATCCCATTAGACACTTGGTCCGGGACTGTTCAAGACCCTGAATGTCTTCACCAGTTTATGCCACAATGCTGAGGATTGTTTCGATTTCACGGTATGTTTAGGACAACTTAACATCCTCTTCTCTGGCCCCACTTAGCTCCAGCAACATTGAATCTTTTTCATCCAAGATACACTGAATAAGGTGTTAAAAGCGTTACAACACTCAATCGATTTTTTAAAAAGTTTTTCAAATGTGTGTATGTGTGTGCGTGCGTGCGTGAGTTACTGTGTGTGTGCATGAGTATGTGTGTGTGAATGAGTGAGTGTGCGCGCGCGCTTGTTAAATCTAATATTAAAATAAATTTAAAATAGAGACGGGTGCACGTACTTCAGTTTGCAGTAAAGGAAAGTGCATGTACATGCACGGTACATAAAATAATGTGCAACTGGCACCCATGAAAATTTTGAACGCACTAAAACTGTGCACATTGAGAACAGATGAAGCGGTGAAGGAACAAAGAATTTATAGCAATACTGGTGTAGGTGTATACATTGAGTGCATTCCCTCCTCTGGTATAAGAGTACAATACCTAAAATTCTAATCATTTTGTTATTGACATTTTCTATTCTCTAAAAGCTATCGTCATTTTATGTATTGTAAATATTATGCATCTTATGTATTTTAAATAGTAAAATAATGTGATAGCTACACTTCGATCAACAGTATATTCTAAACTATCTCAAGTTTTTTAAATAACATGGCATTTCTCGATTTGTTAAGAACTTGCTGCACACCCGTGGACCATACATGGCGCTTATGTTGAACATGTAACTCAATATTGTCCACTCACACGACGACAGACACTTAATTTTCAAATACTTTCTTGATCATTGCACTACACTCGAGCTCCACATCCCTTCTCTCTTCTGCCTGTTTGAATTCGTCCGTAGCCTCAACTCCTTTTTTTTCTGGGTACTTCAACCAGCAAATCACTGGAGTGGATATGGGCTTCAGAGTTGGTCCCCAACTACGCCAGCCTTTCTTGTTACGTTGAAGCCTAAATCTGCACTGCCTCCCTTATACGGGAAAAGATGTCACTTTGTATCGCTGTCGTTAGCTTCTTCTACTCCACCCCACAATTAACATCCATTAACCTCATCACCTCTGCTAAATTTTTAAATATTTAAATATTTTCGTTTCTATTGGTTACTCTAACCACTCTCCTTTTCTGTCTTCCATCTGTTCTGTCTTTTAAAAACCCTGCAACTCCCATTCATAGCTTAATTCCATCTCACATCTACTACCTACTACTAGCACACACCCCCTGTAACGAAGGCTCCAGCTTTGGTACTCAGTCACACCACACGGTCCGTTAATTGCTACAGCGTGGCAACGCTCAAACAGCCACTAAAGCAGTCCGCCATCGCGACTATGCTATTGACAGTGTTTCTACTCTCCTCCTCCATATCCTCCTCACTACCAACTTACCTTCCGTTTTCACTTACCAGCCCACCAATTTATCTCCCTGGCACACTAATCTTTAAAAATTTCCGTCTCTTGCAATTCGCCCCCGCTACATTCCACATGTATCACCCATTTTTGTTCTGTTCTTTCTAAACTTATGTCTCTTTGATGATTTTCTTTCAGTAAAATCGGTCATAGTTTTATCTTAAAATTGGAAAGCCTTGTACATATATTTAACTATAATATTTCTTGGCGGTTCCTTATTCCCACTTTCATCCCCTTCATTTTCTTTGGCGTGGTACTGTTCGAACTCCATGTGAACTCATTTGATATTTCTTTACAATGGCTAAACCTAATTTGGAACACTGTTCTTCAGAGATATCCCTTTTTGTTTGATCGCCATGCAACAGAAATATGTGATTTAGTGTAGCCTTTCTTAGATGTTGGTGTCTTAGAATGATAACCAGCCAACATTACCACCAAGTACGGTTTACCACTAAGTCAGACGGTTTTGATAGCCTTGGAACGTGGTGCGATTTTTCTTCTTCAGGAATGTATGTTCGTTTTGACATTCGTTCTCTTCTTCGTTAATAATGTGTTTTTTTATTCATTTTTTAGTAAAGTAAAGTTGGATAAGCAGCTGCAGTTTCTTTGTCAACACTTGCACATTTGTCTATCAACAGTGTGTTATGTAATTTTGAGCGATTAATGAATCACTCAAACCAAACACAGCTTCACTTTCAGTACTAGAACGTTGATTTTTTTTTTCTGTTCAGATTATCTTCATTAAAATATTTTCATTTCAATGGCAAGTAGTGAATATATTTTCCAATCTGCTGTTTCTCTTGCCAGCTAAAGTTGTTTCACTTTCAGCTCAACACGAATTTAACATAGGACGCTGAGGCTATAAAGACTATAAGACATTTAGGCCGGCACGTTACTGTTAATAATCAAGTCGTCAGAATCGAAGTTGTTCTCCAAGGGAAATAGCGATGTAATGTGTGAAACTGTTCCAACCAGAAATTGAAACCAGATCGTGAAATCAGCGAAGATCTTATATTTTATTCTATGGTTCACTAACACCCTCAATCTGCTAGCAAACGACTTCACCCGGTACACTAATACTGCCTTGCAGAATGCATGAAGACGTTCGACTTGTGGGAATACCATAAATCAAGGAATGAGAAGGCGAGGGATAGTCCGAAGGAATTTGTACATCATTGAAGCTTCGTCTCAGGAGTATAGGACTTTAAAAATAAAACAGATGGAGATAACAGTCCGAAAACTAAAGCTGTTCCTTTAATTAGTTGTTTATAATTCTGTATTTCACAGATAAGGCTACACTGATAATGCATAATGTTTTCATACTGACATCCTCGTCGTTTCTTTGTAGATGCTCATGTTGTTGTTGTACTTGCTGTTGCTGTTGTTGTTGATGATGTTGTTGTTGCTGCTGCTGGTGCTGCTGTTTAATAAACAAGATCTCAATTGATGAGATTCACAGTTAATCTTATTTATTATAAACACAAGCAAATACACAAAGTTATAGATATATACTACACTCACAAATACACACCCAAACACACGCACGTATACGCACTTTTACACTCATATATTCAGGTGCAAAGAAAACAACAACAACAGTACCAACTACAACAACAACAATAATAATCCTTTCTATACTAGGCACGAAGGCCTGAAATTTTGGGGGAGGGGAGTAGGCGATGTTATCGATCCCAGTCCGTAACTGGTACTCACTTTATCGACCCCAGAAGGATGAAAGGCAAAGTCGACCCCGGCGGCATTTGAACTCAGAACGTTAAGTCGGGAAAATTTTAACAAAAATATAACATGTAAATAAATAAAAAATATATTCTCCCAATAGGGGGAGGCGCTTGGAGGTCCTTGTGGAAAACCACACAAAAGCCACGGGGACCTGATCAACAGGGCAAGAGCCCTTCTCCTTTTCAATTTCTTCACAGGTATAAACGCAGAATTAGTCCTTTCAAACTGGCCATTCTTCCAACATCCACCCATTTCTCGACAAATTTGCTAGAAGGTAGCACTTCTCTCTCCAGATCACGTAGGACACCCTTCAAAGCCTCCAACTTCCGCAGTAACGGCTCGAGAGTCAGTACATACAGAAGAGAGGAGAAAGGGCACCCTTGACGGACGGAGCGCAAAAATGTCGAACGGTTCTGTCATGTGGCTGCTCACTCGAACTACCGAGCAGATGCCACTGTACAAAGCAGCGATCCAACCTAGGAAATCCGAACCGAGTCCGGCTGCCTGGAGGACAGCTGCCAAGTATTGGTGGTTGACCCTATCAAATGCTTTAGATTGATCTAAATTGATCAGAGCTCCATTCGTGCCAGTTTCGTTACCCACCCTCTCTATGATGTAACGCATGAGATGGAGGTTGTCGTGAATGGTCCTGGTTAGGATGGTGCATGTTTGCGCCTCCCCAGCTAGCTTGTCCACGACAAGCGCCAATCTCCGGGCTAACACCTTGGCCAAAATCTTCAACTCGGTGTTGAGCAGAGTGATGGGTCTGAAATTATCTATAACGTCCCCCTTGTTTGGGTCCTTTCTCAGCAGTGCCACCGTTCCTCGATAAACAAAATTGGGAATTCTCCTATTTTACTGCCAGTTGAGGTAGATGTCTGCTAAGAGGTCCGCAAACAAGTCTGGCATTGAGATATAAAGCTCGTAGGGCAGACCGTCCGAACCCGGCGACCTGCCTCTCGTGTAGCTCTTCATCGCTTTCCGTACTTCCCAGGCTGTTATCGGTCCTTCGCACACATCTGCTTGGGTTCGAACACCTCGCGCCCGTTTTCGTCCACCAAAGACCGAATGGTGGCTTTGTTGCCACGATTTTCCTCCACCACTCGGGCCCATCGAGCAGCTTTCGTTCCCTCCTTGTCTAGATTGCGTGCCTTAGCTCTGACAACGTAACCTTCGTGTTTGGCGTCGAAATGTTGGTCGAGGGCCAACCTCGCTGCCAACACGTCGGTTGCGATGCCTGTCCTAAGCACCTCATCTTACTTCATAACTAGATCACCCTCTATTCTATTTCCCTCTATCACTAATATCTTGCTAAACCTAATCGATTCTTCTCTAATTGCCCTTTTAAGGGCAAACCACCAGTTGTTGATGATTGACCCCGTCAACGCCCGCTTAACTAAAAAGCTAATCCGGTCTCTGTAAGCTGGACATGCCGGTAACGATTTGTTCAGCTTCCTGTAACCGGGGCCATGTCTATGGCGCCTATCTAAGTCGACCGTACAGATCACAAATTTCTGGTCTGTGTAGCCGACTATGTTGAAATGTGGACACCTTGTCTGCTGGCCTACAAAATACTCTATCTAGATACGATCTAGACGATCCGATGCGATTTGTCCAAGGCCACGTTGGCACCTCCGGGAAGTCTAGTCGGTACCTGTCGGACAATTGAAAACATCCGAGCAGGCTTTTGAGGTTTTTGCACCCCCCACTCCTATCTGTTATCCCCACACAGTCTAAACGTCCGTCTAGGACAGCGTTCCCGTTCCCTACTAAAATTAAAGTACGAGACGTTCCCAAGAAAACCTCCAGGCGCTTGAATTAATCCGGCTGTCCTCCCCCCATCGGGTTATAGACAGCCAACACTCTGAAGACAGCGCCATCACTGCCGTTCACATCTATGACAACCAACCTACCTTCTGGATCCAGGAAGACTACCTGTATTTTCAAATCGAGGCCTTGCTGAAATAACACAGAGGTCCCACCACCCGGCCGATACTGAGAAAGAAAAATCTCGTAGCCAGTGAAGGAAGTGAGGCCCCGCGAGTCGGAAAGCCTGGTTTCGATAAATGCTGCCATATCTACGCTAAGGGACCTCAGATTATTTAAAAGGTGTGCTTGTTTCCAAAGCGATCCGAAGCCCCTGACATTTATGCAACCTATTCTGAGAATCGCCATAAAGTTTATTGGTAAGGAGAAGGTCTACTTACTTTCCTTGTTGTCTGGGAGGGTAGCACCCTTGGTCTTTTTAGCTGGTGTTTCCACCAGGTTTTTGTATATATTTTTGTTGAAGGTCTTTTGGAAACCCCCAACAGCGTTTGGAAATTTTAATTTTATGTTGCTGTGTGTTTCCTTTGTTATTTTTATTATTTGTATGTGTGGTGGTGATGTCTTGTTTGTTATGAAGACAAAATCTTCTATTGTGATGTTGTCTATTTTTGTTAGGTGTTCTACTAATTGTTTGTCGTTTGTGTTGATCGCTGTGAAATGGGTTGTGGGTGTGGCGTCTGTCTGTGGTGTCTGTTGTGGCAGTGCAGTTGGAAGTGGTGGTGTTGTTTTTGCTTGTGTGTATGTGTGTGTGTCACAGCTGTTGGGAGCTTCCTCCTCTACGCACCTCCCCTTCTTGTCTGGTTTTTCTTTTCAACTTTTTGGCGGGTTGCCAATCTCACCTCTCGACTTCTGAATTCGAGCATTCCAAGTTATTTGGGTCGGGAAGGGGGATGTGTTTTGGCGCTGGTGGTGTTGGTGGTGGTAATCAGGCTGGTGTTGATGGTGGTAATCTCGCGTTGGTGGAGGTAATCCGGCCGGTGGTGCTGCTGGTACTTGCAACACTCTGGCTGGTGGTGGCAATAATCCGGCTGGTGGTGGTGACACTTCGGCTGATGCTGGTGGATCTTTGTTTCGCGTTGGTAGCGGTAGTAGTCCAGCTGGTGGTGGTGGTGGCGCTCCAACTGCTGTTTTCGTAGCCTCCGTGGTTGCCCTCCCTAGCTGGCGACTCTGCTCTTGTTGTTGGGTTGGAGGTGTCCGTAGCAGTGCAGGTTTGTCAGTTGTTCACCTGGAGCAGAAGGCCCTAAGGTGGTTTGTTTCATCACAAATGTGGCACCTCGGCCCTCCAGGGAGCTGGATTAGGTCCGGAATCTCTTGTACTGTTTCGAAATTCGTAAGCAACACGAGTTTCCGTCCCCAACCAGTTTTCTTTTTTATGTTTAGGGCCTGCATTATCGTTATTTTTCTTCTAGGCCGTATAACACGGCTGCTGCCAGCAGGGATATGTCTATTTCTGGTGGTACCTCCACCACCTTCACTTTAATAACCCTCCGACCGAGGTACGTAGAGATCATGTGGATCTCCTTGGTCTTAAGGTTATTTGTGGCATTTTCCTTGCCCAGTTCCTCAGTTAGAAACCTAACTTCGACAGTGCCAAAGGCTCTGCCATGGGCGACATACGATTTTTGATGCCACACAGGCCTCCGGCATTTTTCGATCTGGGCCTATGTAGCTCTTTCCAATCTTCTGCTTTGCTGTGATACTCAACGGTATATCAGTACATTTCTTCGTCTTCTCCTGCACCTTCCCTGGTGTGTTGAGGTGCACAATTCTCCCACTTCTGCTCATGTGGGCTTTGGAAACTAGCCAAATCACTCTCCGATAATTCAACATCTTCTGTTGGCCGACACATAGAAGCGAAACCGCTTTGCGTCGGCTTAGAAGAGGCTGCTATTTTTTTCCTTTTTTCACTGACTAGTAAATTTATTTTTGTTTTGTTTTATTTTTGCTCATTAATGTTGTTGTTGTTGTTGCTGCTTGGCTTAACCTCTGTGATGGTGGTGCTGGTGGAAGTTTCACTATTGCCTTCCTTCATGCTTTTGTCAGTGTTGGTGGTGATTTAATCGTTGTTGTTGTTGCTGTTGCTGCTGCTCTCTCTCTCTCTATCTCTCTCTCTCTCTCATCTGTGTTAATTGTGGTGTTGGTGATGAGGGGATCTTCCGTGTATTTGCTGTTACAACAGCTATTTACACTCCCCTTGCCAGAGGAAGACATGTTGTTTTTGAAAAACGACAGTTATTTTTATGAAAGGACTAAAAATGTCCAGATTTCGCCCTTAAAAGGGGGGAGCTTTGACACAAGAACCCCTTCTGCACACCAAAAGGGGTTCGGAAAATAAAGAGAGTTTAATTCTTGAACTAGAAGCAAAACCTTGAATAGAGAGGCATGATAGTAAACTTAGCAAAAACTAACAATTTAATAAGCAGGACATAAGGCAGAACTGTCACCATCAGAAAGGTTTTTATACTTGATATGAAGAAAAGGAATTTGGAAGAACTCTGTCCTGTAGACTCAGTGTAAAGTAAGAGAGGTAGTTGGATCACAGGCAGGCTAGCAGAAAAGACAGCTTCCATATGTGGCAGATGCCCAAGAACAATTAAAATTCTTTTAAAGGTTCAAAAGGCTCCCAAGAAGAAATTTTTAGCATTTGTTACCCAGGTAACCTAATTACTAGTGGGGTAAGTCAAGTATTTTGAAAGCATAATTGTGAGAATAAGAAACAGAATGGAGAACGTTCAGGGAGATTTTTGCTTTGCCAATAACAAAGAGTTTCATTCTCTGAGTAAAGAGTAGATTGTACGATTTTTGTGTGAGAAAAGTAATACTGCATGGTCACAAGACATGCACCTTGATTCTGAAGGATTTATGATGGCTAGAAAGAAAGGCATGAGTTGCTACCCTGGATGTATAACATTATTAAGCTAAGTGGCAGAACATAGATAAGCTGAGATAAAAGTTGGATATATTTGGTTATATATAAGATTAAGAAAATTGTGTAAGAAAGAAAACAGCTGGAATACGTGTGATGCCTGTGGGGAATGTCAGTTGTATGAAATGCTAAAAGCACTCAAAGTGAATGAAACATGTAGAAGTCAGAAACCTAGGAAGACATGTGTGTGTACATGCATGTGTGTGTGTGTGGGTGTGTGTGTGTGTGTGTGTGTGTGTGTGTGTGTGTGTGTGTGTGTGTGTGTGTGTGTGTGT
>JAOPUL010000839.1:38691077-38702174 GCA_027564515.1 Octopus rubescens | reverse complement strand
ATATATATATATATATAGACATTTATAAGGAAAATGTTCTCATTGACTTTGAAGTTTTGACTTTCTCATCTCTATACATATATATTGGGGTTGTTAGATGAATTTGTTCATTTTTATCCATTTATTTTTCATCAACAATTTTAACAAATCAGTCAATAATATATTTCCTTCATTGTCCACAACTTCTTGTCAGCATTCCATTAGCTTGTCAATACCTTGACAGTAGAAATCACAAGGTCTTGACTCAAAGAATTCATTGAACCATGTTTTCAGCTCTGCATCATTGTTGAATGAAACACCTCACAGACTGTTGGAGAGCAACCAGGAAAGGTGATAATCTGAAGGTGCTATGTCGGAATATAGCAGTTGTAGTAGAACTTCCTAACCAAGCTCATGAATAATATCTTTTGTCAATTTAGCAACATAGGGCTCAACATTGTCATGTTGAAGAAGCATACTGTGTTGCCAATCGGGTTGTTTCAGCTGGATTGCCTCATCGAGTCAGTGCATTTGCTGAACATAAAGCTCTGCATTGACTGTGTGGTTGTTTTCAAGCATTTTGTTTTCAAAAATTGCCCAATCTCATCAAATGCAGATCTGGCTTGGCTTGAGGTGTTGCTTGCTTGTCAAGGTTCAGCCATTCTTTCCTCTGCTTCATATTAACATAAAGACCCTATTTTTTTATCACCAGTAATGATGCAGTAAAGAATTCTTTATTTGTGTCCGTAAGTAACCTGGTGTCAAGTGAGCAAACTGGTAGCAACAGAGGGGAGCTGGATTTTGTCTCATTCATTCAAAGTGTGTGGCACCCATGCACCAAGTTTTTAGACTTTTCCCATTGAGTGAACATTACAGGTGATAATATTATGAGAGCATCTCCTCTGCAGATTGGTGCAGATCCTTATGGATGAGTTTGTTTAATCATTCCTCATTCAACTGGACAGATTGGTCAGAATGCAGTATCTGTGAAGTCAAATTTCCCCTCCTTGAAGAATGAAAATAATTTCTCGGGCGTCCATCACCAATGAGATCAAAGGAAGATCGAAATCATGGGATCTGGTGGTCTCAGAGCTAGAATTGGCAGGGATTTACTCCCCCTGACGACGATATAAGGTGTGCTTTTGCACCAAAGCCTATATGAGAATATTGTAGTGTGTGTGTGTGTGTGTGTGTGTGTGTGTATTCAATTATATTGATCTCAATTGGTTTATGATTGGTTGCTGTTAGCATAAGCACGATAACATCAATATTATTATTTCTACAATCGTTACAATAATTTGGGAGACAGAGAGACTTTTTATCCATAAATCTTTATTAAATCGTCCTTATCATTTACACATATCGTTCAGTTTTCAACAACTGTTTCTGTATAGGAGCCTGAATATTCTGCTGTATTGATCATTAATACTGATATCTTGTGTTCTTTTAGGCTGCAGTATTCCTGTAGTGGAGTATTTTAATCTATTCCTATACATCATCAGGAAAATATTCTGTGAAATTTCTGGGTGGAAAATGTTGTATATATATATATATATATATATACACATACATATGTACGATGTATGTGTGTATGATTAGCTCTGTATTAAATCCTTAATTTCAAGCATGAAAAAGAATAAAATAAAATGAAATCTAAGAAGTATATTCAGAAAAGGAAGGAAGTCTTAAGGAGAGAGAGATTTTATTATCAAAGTATTAATATTTTTTGAGGATTGTTTCCAGACATAATTTCATGGATTGGTAACTAAGCAAATATCCTTTAGTTAGTAATTATATTCAATTATATTTTGGAAAATTAAAAACAAAACAAAACTCCTGTGTATTTTTTAAGTTGGATATTTTAGCTGTTCTCTTTAATAGAATCATACAATCATGAGTGGGCTTAGTCACCCTGATCTTAATTCAGGAAATTATTTGCATATTAAAAATTGTAGTTTTTTCTACAAAACAAACACATTTTTAAAATCAATATAGGCAAATAATGTACTTGTTGATTATAAAGGTATGGTTGTGTTTAAGAATATCAAATAAAAATACTATCAAATGATTTACTCTTGAAAGGTTATTTAATTATTTTCCAAATTTCAAATATACGCAGATGGTTTGTTCTTATTAGCCATCCACATCTTCTTTGCCATTCACAGTCTTTAGTAAACTGTTTGTCAAATTTCTCAACATGATGCTTGATACTAGATTGTTTGTTGTTTCCTTCGTTTGTTTTTGTTTGTTGTTGGTTTTTTTTTGGGGGGGGGGGCTATTTTTTTTTTAGTGATCATAGTTTTCCTAGCAGTGATCATATGTGTGTGTGTGCAAGTGTTTGCTAGTAGTCATGTAGCTCCTCTACAGCAAGAAGCCCATTCTGTTCTGGTAGCCTTCTCGCATACTTTTAGCCCTCATCTTCTAGTATAAAACTAGCCCCTCATGGATCGTAGTCTTACAAGCTGCATGGTGAATTCACTAGTGCTGGTGTTATGATAACAGGGCCCAGTTTATACAATATATATATATATATATATATATATATATATATATCAGCAGTCAATCGACTTTTGTCAAATCGGACCGAGGAAACAATGTTTTCCGTTGGTCTTTCCAAATGCTAATACTATCTCTATCGGTCACAACTCCAGATAGAAGGAGCAACGTGAAATAAGTGTCTTGCTCAAGGACATAACGCATCACCTGGTCTGGGAATTGGACTCACAACCTCACGATTGCAAATCCAATTCTCTAACCACTCAGCCACATGCCTTTACTGCTGGCGATATAAAGTGTGCTTTTGCATATATATATATTTATTATTGTAGGTCCTGATAGGGTAGAAAATTGGTGTATTTTCAATTCAGCAAGCAACCCAAACTCCTCGCTATCTGAACTCTCAAATTGGAAGCTTGAGTATAATTGAAAGTCCACTGGTGCTGAAAATTCATTTACATCACAAGTAAAAACAACAATATACTAAATTCATCCTTTGTCTTCTTAATTGGATTATATATATATATAATATATATATAGGTGCAGGTGTGGCTGTGTGGTAAGAATAGGCACAGGTAAGAAGCTTGCTTCCCAACCACATGGTTTCAGGTTCAATCTCACTGCATGGTACCTTGGGTAGGTGTCTTCTGCTATAGCCTCAGGCCAACCAAAGCCATGTGAGTAGATTTCGTAGATGGAAGCTAAAAAAATCCCCATCGTATTTGATGTACCTGCACACCTGCCACATATAAAGACTACTTTTGCAGTTAACCTTCCTGTGATACCGCTGCACCTTTTATGTGTCCATGACTTGCACTGGGTACGCCATATGGAGTTTCTACCAACACCTTGTCTACATATCAAGCAGGGCCATCTCCTTGAAGGGATCAGTGATTTGTCTGTTTTCCTACTTACTAGCACTTTGGTCTTTTCTAAATGAACTCTAAGGTCCTTTGATTCCAGACCTTGAAATTTCTTCTCTAGTTCTGGTATTATTCAGCAATAAGAACAAGGTCATCAGCGTAAAGGAGCTCCTAAGGGCAGCCTGTCATAAATTCCTCTGTTATGGTCCAGAGGTCTATGATAAACAAGAGGGGGGCTGAGAACCAATCCCTGGTAAACTCCTACCGGTACACTAAATTCCTTGCTATACTCATTACCGACTTTCACCTTATTGACAGCATCCCTGTACATGGGTTGCACAGCCCTCACCAACCACTCATCTATCCCTATCTTCCACATTGCCCACCAGGAAGATAGCATCAGTAGTGCTTCTTCCTGGCACAAAACCAAACTGCATCTCATCTAGGCTAACTCTCTTCCTGATTAATTTCTGTAACTTTCATCACTTGGTCCAGTAATTTGATGCCTCTGTAATTATTTCTGTCTAAGGCATCATCTTTATCTTTGTAGCTATAATGCTGTTACACCAGTCATTGGGTATGACAACCTGATTAACTATACGGGTGACTAGGCCATATCCCACTCTGCCAGATATTTTAAGCATCTCAGCGATGATTCCTGATGGACCTGGGGTTTTCCCTGTCTTCATATCCTTAATTACTTTATCTACTAAGCTACTGTCAATTCAGATAGCCAGTCCCTCTGTTGAGTCCACACTAGGCAGGCTCTCCTTCTACCATGCATTCTCTACATTTAGCAACCTTTTATAGTGGCACTTCCTAGCCTCCTTCTTTGCAACCTCTCAATCGTAAAAAATTGTTCAAACATACCTTGACAACAGCTGTTCATAATACACATAATAACTTCTGATTTAGGCACAAGACCAACAATTTTATGGGGCAGGGGTTAGCAGATACCATCAACTGCAATACTTAACTAGTACTTCATTTTATCAACCCCGAAAGAATGAAAGGCAAAATTAACCCCAATTGGAGTTGAACACAATTCATAACATGCATAATATGTTCTGTGAATTGTTGTTTGGAGTTATTGTTTGTATTTTTTAACATGGATGCAATGTTGCATCTGTGTGTGTGCACATGCAAAGTGCTGCAAACAACTGGAAATTTCACCAGTTAGATTAAGTAAAATAGAACAAGATCTTGAAAAACTGAATATAGTATATATATATAGGTAGGTAATATAGGTAAGTAATGTATGTAGGTAATATAGGCAGAGAATATAGGTAGTTAATATAGTAGGAGGCAATACAAGTTTTGGGGATTATCAGTTCTTAAAAAGTCAGCTTAAGATTAAGAGATCTTTTTTCTTTTATAATTACATAGGTTAGGAGTGAAATTAAATGAAGTTTTCTGTGAGGAGACACAAAAATCAGGCAATATTTGGCCTAAGCTTAAGGTGGCGAGCTGGCAGAATCGTTATCATGCCAGGTGAAATGCTTAGCAGTATTTCAGCCATCTTACTGTTCTGAGTTCAAATTCTGCCGAGGTCGACTTTGCCTTTCATCCTTTCAGGGTCGATAAAATAAGTACCAGTTGAGTACTGAGGTTGATGTAATTGACTTACTCCCTCCTCTGAAATTGCTGGCCTTGTGCTAAAATTTGAAATCAATATTTGGCCTAAGCATAAATAAAACCAGGTATAAAAGTTTAGGGTTTGCCAAACAGCTGGAAGTGAAAATTTTTTCTTGTTCAGCAGTATGCAACAAAACAAAACGTACTAAATATTACTAATGATAGAAGCATACAAAATACTGAGTATTTCCTATATAGTCTCACATCAGATTTTGTAGGAAAAGAAAATCTATTTGAAGTGATCAATAAATCAGAGTGCAATTCAAGAGATGTTGATTTAACCCATCTTTTTTATCTTTTAAGATAACAAGGAGAATAATGAAAACTAAAACAGCCAAGACTTTTATCCGAAATCTCTAATTCCTTCACAAGGTTCCGATGTGGCAGAAAGACTTCTCGTGAATTCTTTTTCAATTTTTACTTCACTATTTAACAAACAGGAATTCAAGACTTTGTCTTGTTACTTCCAGCAGGAAGAATTATGTTGTGAGAAATAGCTACAGATAAATAATACCTGCTTTGAACTATGTACGTACATACTCCAAGGATAAAACAAAAAAAAAAAATTGGAAACTTTTGCAGAAATCGTGTGTAGTGTCATTACTTTTTTAAGCTTTAGCAATAAAACAAATACAAATGATATTACGAATTTTCATTTTTGTATGCTTTTTTTTAAATATTTAGTTTTCTCTGACAGAATTGACAGGAATTCAGAGTGCCAATCAATAGAGTGTGTAATTCATATCTCCTCGATGGCATGGCACTGAGGTCTTGGGAAAATTGTTTAAGTGTAAAATGAGCCTGTTTGATCTAGCTTAGCTGTAATGTAAATAGGCACCATGTGAAGCTCACAGCTCATTTCTGCAATCGTCAGCAGGATCGGTGACAATGGACAAGTGTTTCAGTGGCTTGCAGTACTGACTTCAAATCCACTAGGCATATGTAGTCATAAAGACATTCTGTAGGTGGTACCCGATAGTCAAATGTGTCATGACATTTGCATGCACATGTATAACAGAATCAGAACTTACCCAAGAGACTGATTCATATATATTCCTCATTTCTCTAGAGAGCATATCCATTTCTGAATATAATTTGGTTTCTCTCTCTCTCTCTCTCTCTCTCTCTCTCTCTCTCTCTCTCTCTCTCAGTGTAAGGCAGGATACACTGGAATTGTTCTTGTCTTTCTGTGTAACACTGAATCCTGCGATTTTAAAGCATTTATGATGTAAGTTAAATTGTAAGGTTGGCACTGAAAATTAAAATCAAGTTTTAATTTCTGTCTCATTGCTTTGACATAAGCAATAATTGTAAATAAGTGTCACTGTTATACAAGCAGTGTCCTTCGTTTCCAATCTGCCATGAAAACATGACCAGCCATGGAGATTTATTACCTTGTATGGAAATATGTATGAAGGGTAATCTAACTCAACAGATTCAGTCTAACCCATGCAAGCATGGAAAAGAGAATGTTAAAACAATGACAATGATGATGATAATAATGACAGACTTAATGACATTAATTAGGACACACACATGTATGTATGCATGCATGTATGTATGCATGCATGTATGTATGCATGCATGTATGTATGTGTGAATGTATAATACATAATTGTGCATGTTTGAAAGTACCAGAATGTATCAATAGTTGCATGTGTGCATTTTGAGGAAAATTTAGCTGCCATTTCTAACACATTTGATAAACACAAATAGAGTCACTCATTGGCTCACTGCAGTAACAGAAGACATGATATATGGAGGACATAATTCAGTGATACTCAAGTGGTTATGGAATGCTGTTGAGTAAAGGCCTCACTCCAAACAGACTGCTTTTCCTAGAAGTTTTGAACGTGTGTGTGTGTGTGTGTGTGCACGTGCGTGCACGTGACTTTGTTAGGCTCTTCAAAGCATATATGAAAGAAAAAAATTGCAGTTATTTGCAACCAGATTCTTTTCAACCAGTCAAGTAACTGTTTCCTTAACAAACCAAAAACAGACCAATAAGACATATTAAAATCAATTTATTCATTTTTAAAAAAAATGTGCTAAGAGCTAAAATTAAAATCAAAGTCTTTGAACTTTTTCTTAAATTCCTGAGCCATTTGTTTTTCCACTTCTTGACTTTCTGTACAACTCTTCCAATCGATACGTTCGGGCATATTGAGTAACAATGGGGACGCCAAAACATCTCTGAAAATAAACAAAAATGTTTAAACTCTAACATGTCAACACAACAACAAATTTATCACATGAAAATTAATAACCTTTTATATAATTACCTGCCAAATTGTAATGGGAAACCTTTGGATACCCTGCAGAGAAATTTCTCTCCTGTTGGTACTTCTGTGTAGAAATATGGTGCCTCAACATTAACAATCTGGAAATAAGAAATAGACAAATTCTTGAAAGAAACTAATAATTAATATTTTTTGAGCCCAAGTCCAGATCAAATTTTGAATTGCAACTATAATTCAAAACTGTTATTAGTTGAAAAAAAATTATTTTATCGTTTGCAATGTTTATTAATTGTAGTTGTATTAAAGCTTACAAAAACAACCATTTCTATGTAAATAAAACTGAGATTAGCAAATAAAATTCTATACAGACATAAATGTACAGTAGGCTATAAGCTATAAAAACTGTCAAACATTAATTTTAATGTGTACTTTATTTATAGAAAATCATTCTTAAAATATAAAATATAAAAATATAAGCAACATATAAAGATAAAATATAAGTAACAAAAAATATTCTTATGGTTTGCACTTTATTGAGCATGAACTTTGTGGCTAATGCAAGCTTGCGAGGTTTTTCTTATCTGACTGCGCTGTTGTTAGTGACGAACAACAACCACCACTCCTTAAAATATCAAAGAGATTGAAAAATTTTGATAATAGATAGGTCAGCCAGCTAAAGCAAGATTTAAGAAAGTAAGAAGTGGAAAAAACAAATTATAACTATTTATATTCAATATTTATGCTGTTGAAATTAGGACATAGAATGAAATACAAGGATAATGACAGGGTGATCATATATCTGCTAGTTAAATTTTGTCACTAGAGAATCCAGCGCAGCGCACCAAAGAAGACAGCTTCCCCCCTCCGGTCGCCATCTAGGGATTTTACTTACTTAAATTTGTGTGGCCCCACTTTCATTTATTTTTTACATGTCTTCTAAAAAACTGCAGTGTGGCTCCTGGAATGCCTTATGACTCCCAATTGAGAATTGCTGAACTATTGGAAAAGCATAAAAGTCATAATGGCTTAATTTTTTTTGTCTATATAAATTAACTATCAGTTTGCATCAATATTTTTGCTACAAACCAAAGATAAAAGAAATCCATACCAAAAGAAAGGATTATATTTTAACCATTTTACCTCAATTATTACCTTTATTAGCATGGTTTAGAGTAGTCTACAATGTCAGGTATCTGTATGATTCGCTAAACCATCAATAATGTACAACCAGATGCCTTCCCAAATTCTAACTACTAAATATGCTCCCATCCCGCCTTAGTTTTTCTCTATACCACTTAGTTTCTCAACAATGTGAGCTAATTAATACTTCATTTATTCTATACAAAGTTTGATATGTCCTTTCTTCTATAAGCATAGGGCCTGAAATGTTGGTTGGGAGGGGGCTAGTCGATTACATCAACCCCAGATACTCAGCTGGTACTTATTTTATGAACCCCAAAAGAATGAAAGGCAAAGATGACCTCAGTGGAATTTCAACTCAGAACATAAAGACGGATAAAATGCTTAATGATCCTACCAGCCTGCCATCTTATAAAGTATGACAAATAGAGCCAATTGGTCTTTCTTAACCACATGTGTCTTACCAATTAACTTCACAGATAGGGATATCCAATTGATCTTAATTAGTTCATTTGTCAATAATATAGAACCCTTATATACTTATAGAAGGGAACTAGATTTCACCATTGTATCCTACATAAACTAGTTGAAGTGGATTACTGAATGTTAAGTGCCATTGAGATACTAGCCACCATCCCTCCAGCTTGTATATCAACAGCCTGTCAGCTCACCAATGACCTTCTAACCACGGTAGACTTTATTAGATATTTCCATTCTTACCTGTTTTAAATCAGAATGCTTTGGTATTTCATTCAGATCAATAGACTCCTCCGCTGCATATTCTGTAAATATGTCGGTAATATTACATGCAAGATTTGCAGGAACAGGAATGGCCTGGGGAAAGACAAAGTAGAAACAATGAAAATAAATATACATAACAACACAGTACAAGTAATATTCTTACCTTAGAAACAATAGGCTAAAATTAGACTAAACAATATGCTAAAGAATAGACTAAACAATAAGCTAAAACAATAGGTTAAACAATAAGCTAAACATAAGCTAAACAAAAGTAGATCATCAATTCATATTATTATTGCAACAACAAAAATATAAAAAATTAAAAACAAGAATTAAAATAGATAACAGTTGCAATAACCTAATATAATAAATATCACTTTTCTTAGATGATATCTACAGACAACTATAATGACATTTTTAAGTGATGCATAAAAAATATTCCCAAGATAGAAGAGTGATGGTGAAGGCTTAACATTCTTTCTCTCACCACATTGTGAGGTTATTTTTCTCATAACCAGACTTAACTCAGCATTAGAAACCAATGAACATTTGTTCATGATACAGCATCCTTCACTATTGAAACATATTGTTATTGTTGTTTAACCACAAGTCGGCCTGACTGAGCAGATCTATGATCAAAGGCATTCCAGCAGTGATCATCCTGTCTTTTTCCTACATGCTGGGAACCTGGGCTCACATTGTCCAATGTGTCTTTTTCTAAAACGTTAGGCAGTGATTTCCAGGAGATTTGGTAGTTATGTTTAGCATGTCAAGCAACTACATAGAGGCTCCTTCATTTGCTGTAGCTTTAATGGTACCTATTTACAGCTAGATGAACTGAACCAGTGAAAATTGTATGTCCTTGTAAAAGATAGAATATCAACTGTTGACCTTTCAGTTAAGAGGCCAGAACCAATATTTTTCACACAAACCATATCCCATGGAGTCACAAGGAGACACTACACACACAATCATTGGGATAATGGCTGCCTGTTTGGAGAAATGAACTCTGCAAAGTGGAGTGGCTGCTGCAGTGAATGTCACTGGCAACACCATCACAGTCATTACCGCAGGGCACGGCTGAACACACCATTTGTTCTGGGATATGTAGCCCATCACCCCCTCCATCTTCTGCTACTTTACCCCCTTTTTTTCTTTTCTTTTCCTTTATTATCTCTCTTTTTTCCTGTCTCTTTGTATTTAAATGTTATAAATAAATAAAGTTCTTTTCTTTAAAAAAAAATCTGAATCATTGTAACAAGTAATTGCAACATATAAGTTATAAACTTTAATGAACGAGAATCATAACAGGTCATGCAGAACAATACTAACAATAAAGCCCCAAGAATATCAAGATATAAGCAGATAAACATTTAAAAGTAATTGAAATACTCTAAAGAAATAACACAATGAAGAAATTTAATAATTAAACAAACAATATTATTTTTTAACGCCCACTTTTCCATGTTCACATGGCTCGGATGGAATTTGTTGAGGCAGATTTTCTACAGCCGGATGCCCTTCCTGTCACCAACCCTCACCTGTTTCCAAGTAAGGTAATATTTCCCAAGGTCAGACATGTTTTCACAGAAGATTGGAAACAAAGGGCACTGCTTATATTGTGGTGACACTCCTTTACAACTATCACATGGTGTCACGACAAGGAGACACTAACACATGCACACACATACACACACACACAAATATGTGAGCACACATGCACACACACACACATATATATGACAAGCTTCTTTCAGTTTCTGTCCACCAAATCCATTCACAAGACTTTATTTTGCCCAGGGCTTTGGTGGAAGACACTTACCCAAGGTGCCACACAGTGAGAACTGGCACTCCATCGGTTACAATGATGAGGGTTCCAGTTGATCTGATCAACGGAACAACCTACTCATGAAATTAACGTGCAAATGGCTGAGCACTCCACAGACACTCGCGAACCCTTGGTGTAGTTCTCAAGGAGATTCAGCGTGACACATAATGTGACA
>JAOPUL010000839.1:38655549-38667904 GCA_027564515.1 Octopus rubescens | reverse complement strand
GCTTGCCAGTTTCCAGTCAAACCGTCTAACCCATGCCTGCATGGAAAAACAGACGTTAAATGATGTGATGATGATGAATGCTTGATCAAGAATGACCTAGGCAATACTACAATTTTCTTTACAGACTTAAAAGTCTTAAATCAGAAGGCTGCCAGGATAACCAGGAATAGAAATATTGACTGTGAATGTTTCTTTCAATCACCTACTATTGTATCATAAATACGGCCAGATTAAGACCAAAAAATGTCCTAAACACAGCCAAGCACTAGCAGCCGCTTGATCCTTCTATAATCTGACAAGGTGGTAGACATAAGTGCCTAATGTGAAATAAGGGATTAAAAATTCAGTTGTTTTTCAAGTCAAACTCCACAAATACATTGGATATAACCTGTTGTTAATTTTATTTATCAAACACTAAATATCCTTTCTATTATAGGCACAAGGCCTGAAATTTTGGAGGAGGAGACTAGTCAACCCCAGTGCTCGACTGGTAATTAATTTATCGATCCCAAAATGATGAAAGGCAAAGTCAACCTCGGTGGAATTTGAACTCAGAGGGTAAAGACAGATAAAATGCTGCTAAGCATTTTTCCCTGAGTGCTAATGATTCTGCCAACTCACTGCCTTATCTAACACTAAATATCAGTAAACAAGATGTACAAATGATTTACTCATAACTAGAGCAGCAGCAGCAGATATCATCATTATCATCATCACCGTTGTTGTTGTTGTTATCATTTTATGTTCATTTTCCCATGCAGGCACACATTGTATTGACCATCACTGACTGAGTCAGTCCTTAATCAGAGTTACTGTCTTCTTTGGTTGAGGACCACATCTCACTCATACATTCTATTTTTGGCATGTTTTCTACAGCTGGATACTCTTCTTATTGCCAGCCACTTTACAGAGTGTACTGGGAATATTTTATCATGGCATCACCACTGGAGAGGTTATTCTGTCCTTGACACGCCTAAAGACTTTTCTCTGCCTTTTATTATTGTTTGTTTATTCACCAGCTCCAGCAGGTTGTCTCATCCCCAGAAGATAGAATGAAGGAGAAAGAAGAGACTCAGAGTGATAGGGGCAAGCATAAAGGAAGAAAGTAATAGACAGCTACATGACAAGTGTTGTTAAGGAGGTTGGATAGGAAGAGAATGAATGACATGATAGAAGAGAGACATGGTGATAAAAGCGAGAGGGAGAGAGAGTACTGAAAGTGAGATAGTGGTGGCAGAGAGTGGTGAAAGAGAGAGATGGATGTCAACAATGATATCTAAGAATGATGAATAACAATGAAGATGGGTGCTGGTAAGACAATGGGAGTGACAGATGTCAATAATGAGGGATAAGAGAGAAAATATCAAATACTGGAATGAGGGCCCCAAATCAGACTAAAGTGTGTTATACCTGAAGAGTTGACTACCTCCATGCCATAGGTGTTATTTAATAAACTCAGTGTTATTCAGGTATGACTAAGTATTACAGCACACAAAGTTAATAGCCCATTGTTTTGGATTTATTACCAAAGACATTGGTCTTGAATTAATCATAAACAAAGCAATTACCTGAGAGTTCTCCTTTCACAATTCGGTTCCATTCTTCTTTCTCTTTTCCAAAAAAATCTCCAACACATAATAATAACTATTGAAATCCAATGCCAAAACAGAAGAAAAAAACATGACATTTACATATAATAACCACCACATATGTTTGTTATTTACAAGTGTATGATAAATGAAAATGTAGACATTGATAAAACTGGAAATAAAGAAGAGTACCTTTCTGTTATTTTTTGCTTCTTTCTATTTCCTATTCACTTTTAACAGTTAATTATAATTAATTAATAATAATTAATGTAAAAACAGCAAACTGGCAGAATCATTGGCACACCGGGCAAAATGCTTAGCGGCATTTCGCCTGCCTTCATGTTCTGAGTTCAAATTCCGCCGAGGTCGACTTTGCTTTTCATCCTTTCGGGGTCAATTAAATAAGTACCAGTTGAGTACTGGGGTTGATGTTATCGACTTATCTCCTCCCCCAAACTTGCTGGCCTTGTGCCAAAATTTGAAATCAACCCATGCGAGCATGGAAAATGGATGTTAAATGATGATGATATATTAATGAAATTTTGGATTTAATGAGTGAAATATAACTGCCATTTAATTCTCAATCATTTTCAGCATATTAGGAATTAAAATATGATTAGATTAACTAGACTTAAAAACATCTTGGTATAATAGTAATTTCTTTAGGCATGTATGACAAAAAATATTATAGGAACTGAAAATAAGACTACATAATGTTTATGCCTTTTTCAAAGATATTAGTATCGGAAGTAGAATGGAACAATAATTATATTTGAATATCCACAACCAAGACTTGAGGGGGTGGGGGGCTGCCTTATTGCAGGTAATTTTTCACAGAAGATCTGATACCAATACTCACAATCAGATAAACAAAGATTATATTAAAAAAATATAATGTCCTACCAAGAAACAAAAAAAAGGTCTGCAACAGATTTGAACACCTGACACATGACACAGATAATCCAATTCATTATCCAGCCAACACTCAGTTTCTACATAAATAATACAGTAAAAATAATACACATCATGAATATCAATCAAGAAGCTTAGTTTTCCAACATGTCTGTCTCTTACTACACTTTATAAACAAATTCTCACTCTCAAAATCTTTGACAACATATATATAAATGCAAAACAAAAGCCTTTTTCTCAGTAATTTCCTATATTTTATTCCTACATTGTTTGATCACTATATCAACCAGACTATCAGATGTTGTTATACACTGCTGGTCACAATGTGCTTCCTTGCAGTGTTGTAACTTTCAAAAAATTGGTAACCCACTGGCCAGGCAGGCAGTCGGTCAACATTCCCCATGAACAGAACACCAGTCTGTCACAGGATTATCCATTTACAGCTGAGTGGACTGCAGCAATGTGAAATTAAGTATTTTGCTCAAGAACACAACACACCACCAGTCTGAGAATCATAACCATGATCTTGCGACGATTGTGAGTGCAACACCCTAACCACTAGGTCATGCACCTTCATACAATCTTTGATAGCTAATATAAATACAGCTTGTCTACCAACATGAAGCCACATGTTTCCTGAAATGTATCTCTATTAAGAAATCTTCAAACTGCTCGTTTTGTCTGTCATAAACCTTTCAAACATTGATGGGTTTTTCAAAATAAATATTTTGTTTACTAATCATTATTATGTAAGTTTCTGTAGCATCTAAATGGTTATTTTTTATTCATTTCATCACAGAACTTTCATAGGATTCACAGTTGACTGTATCAATAGAATATTGACCTACTTGTCAAAGAATTAATAGTTTTCTCATCACCATCAGTATATTCTGTTCTTTATACAACTTTAATAAACCATGGAGCTGTTCTTCTAGCTGTAAACAGGTATTTAAGAAAGAGATTTATTTGACAACAGAAAGAATTCTTATTGCACCCACAGTGAGACTTTCTAATATCTAAATTTATTTAAGTTCTGATTTATGCTGTATTATGCATAAAATAGATATTGTTTAATAAATGACAAGCTATCAAAAACACAAATATGAAAATTAGGCTATCCACTAATGTGCTAGCATAATTTATGATTGCTTTATATGGCAAATAAACTATGCAATTGATTAGGGAAGGAAGCTGGGTATGTCTTCTCTGAGTAGTAGTCAACTAACCGTGAAACAATCCATCAGAAGACTCCCTCCCTCTTTTTTTACACACATCAATTGTATAGAAAGGAGTTTGCATTTTTATTACACTCACAGTGAGGCTTTCTAATGTTTAAATATATTTCACTTCTAATTGACAATAGTTTCACTAGCCATGTGCTCAGCTCAAATCTTTCTTTGGCAACAACAAGTTATTATGGTCCGTTGAGATACTTTTGGTTGTTCCAACAACCTTACAGCTACTAAAAGTTTCCTAATTCAAATTACAAATATATCAATATATTTCTCTCACTATCAACTGGCCTATTAAACACAGGTACTTACATCAAATGGACCATTTTTTTTCTGGATGTTGGCAACTCTTGAAAATAATGTCTTAAAATTTCCTTCAACATCTCCACTAACTAATCTGCAAAATAAAATAAAGAAAAGATTCACAGATATTTGAAATTAAATTCTGCCCATATATAAAAATGAATAAATGTTAAACAAAATGTAAGGATAAAATTCAAACTTCAAGTCTCCTTAGTTCACTGTAAACCAATGATTATTTTATTCAATTCCAAGAAACTAAAGAAAGGTACAAGCGTTGCACTGAAATGTCTTACAGTATTCACTTCTGTTTTTCTACATTCAAAATCTGACAATGTCAACGGTATTTTTCATCTTTCTGGATAAATCTAATTGACCACTTATATGTATGAAAATCATTTCTAAATATAAACACTATAATCCTCATCATCCTCATTTAACGTCCATTTTCCATGCTGGCATGGGTTGGACAGTTTAACAGGCATCAGTAAGGCCGGGGGCCACACCAGGCTCCATTGTCTGTTCTGGCATGGTTTTTACAGCTGGATGCATTTCCTAACACCAACCACTTTACAGAGTGTACTGGGTGCTTTTTATGTGGCACCAGCACCAGTGCTTTTAATGTGGCACCAGCCATATTTATACATAAAAGCATTTGAAGAGAAGAAATACATTAAGGAATAAATAAGAATCATAATATTGTGAAGGATGGTGAGATGGTGATAATGGAATGAGAGTTACTGGGAGGATGAGGAACACTATCTTCTATTTTATAGTTCATCATCAACATATACTTGAGGGGCAAGAACTTATTTAAAATAGTTTGTTTATGGTGCATCATCTTTTTGTACAGTTCAGTGTAGAAACTGAACTCATTGTAAACTCTTCTTATAATTTTTATGTAATGTTCACAATTAGGATTGTTGTCAGCAGAAGCTTGCAGACCTTCCTCTATAAGTACCGAATAGCAATATTCTTTGCAGTCAATTTAAGTGGAATTGATGGAATTTCCATGTACCTGTATTCTCCGCTTGCTCTTGTTCTAACAACATCAGTTTCTCTTTAGATATACTTTCTCCAAGGGAATACTAGTAACTCAACAACACTATCCTCTATGACTTCTTCAAACCTTATGTTGTTTGCAATTGTCACAATAGCATTCCAAATCTGATGTAGACAATTTGCTTGCGGAAAACTTGTATAGTCACGGATACAATCTGGCCATATACTTTTACAAGCACCATTCAAAGTTGAGGGTTTCATTCCATGATTCAGTTATGTTATCCAAAGCATTCAGTATGTTGAACTTCTTCCAGAAGTCTCTAATTGTTGATTTATCTTCCCTGTCAATTCCTTTCATAAATTATTTGAAAATTCTCAGATAAAATGCCTTGAAGTTAGCTATCACACCTTGATCCATTAGCTGGAACAAAGAAGTTGTATTATCAGGGGATATAATCTACCCTCACATTATCAGAAAGCTCATTTAAATTCACTAAGTGGTTTGTTGTATTATCTAAAAGGAGCAATGCTTTGTTGGAAATATTATGTCTGGTACTATACCTTTCTACAGCAGGGAAAAAATATTTGTAAACCACTTTCTAAACAGACTCTTAGTCATCCATGACTTATTTGAACACCAAATCACAGGTAAATTAAACTTTGCATAACCCAAAGACTTTCCTCCCAGAAGAAGCACCAGATGATTTTTAGAAGCCTTAAATCTTAGTGCTGATTTGTCTTCTTAAGAAATAGAAGTTCTAGCAGACATGAGCTTCCAGAAAAGTGCATTTTCATCAACATAGTATACTTGCTCTGGTGTGTACCCCACCCTTAGCAATCACTTTTTATTTTTCTAACTGCTCAGGGTAATTGGTAGCAGTCTCTGCATCAGCACTGATAGTTTCATGAATTATTTTTATGTTGTGCAAATTCAAGCATTTTTTAAACTTTTCAAACTAGCCTTTACTACCTAGAAAAAACTTTCCAGTAAAAGTTTCACCCACCTTTTTCTGCAAACTGCTATAAAAACTTTTGATTCCTTTTTTTTTTTATTTACCATTGTGCCAATTGAGACATCAAGTCTGATCTTCAATCCATATGCCCAAGAGCTATCTCATTTTAAGCATTATATTAAATCTATGAAAAATAAAAGGTTCAAACAGTTAATGGAGTAACTTCTTGAACTTAATTTTCTCTCTAATATCACATATTGTTCCCCATGTAAATAATGTAAGCTTTATTGTTTTGTCAATTCAGCTAATTTGTTTCTCCTGCATTAAGCCTTTTCAAGACATAAAGTTTCATATCCAGTGTAGGCCTTTTATATTTCCATTTCACACTACTGCCTATAATTCCAATTGGTTGGTAATGGTGGTGGTTGTATTGGTTTTGGTGTTGATGGCTGTTGTGTTGACATTGATGATAGATATTAGTGGTGGTGGTGAAAATTGATTTAGATAGATAGGTAGACTGACAGAAAGGAAGATAGATAGGTAAATAGACAGATAGATATAGTGACCCAAGAAAATATACACAAATATTCATGGTGAAAAATTCCATCTCAAGTGCTTATAGTGACGCATATACAAACACATGCATACATACGAGGTGGTATCAAAAAGTTCCCAGACTGGTTCTGTAGTGCACCAACTGATGGCAGTACATGGTTGTATGCGCAGTGAGAGCTAACAATGACCTTCATGAGGCAGTGTGCCGAGTGACATTGCTGTGTTTACTTTGCAAGTTGTGAAATTTGTGATCAAGTGTATGATGTAATCTGTGATTTTGTAGTCTGAGCAGAAAGAACATCACGTCAAAGTCTGTCAAGATCTCCGTCGGCATGCTGCTGATGACCCATTCTTCATGTCAAGGAACATCACTGGTGACGAGAGTTAGGTCTACGGGTACGAGCTTGAAATGAAACAGCAGTCATCACAATAGAAGAGGCTTTCATCTCCCCGACCACTCAATCAAGACCCTGCTCATCGGTTTTTTTTTTACATCTGCAGTATTGTGCATCAAGAATTTGTCCCCCAGGACCAGACCATGAATTGAGAGTTCTACTGTGACGTTTTGAGGCATTTGAGGGAGGACATTCAGTGAAAGCGACCGGATCTGTGGAGCATGAAGAATTGGATTCTTCACGAGCTGTCACCGAGCTCTACCCACTCCTGAGTTTCTCACCAAAAGCATAGTATCGCTTCCGCACCCACCCTATTCGCCAGATTTAGCACCTGCAGACTTCCATCTCTGCCCCAAGATGAAAATGCAGCTCAAAGGTCACCATTTTAACACCATTGTCGAGATCCAGAGCGAATCACAGAAGGTCCTCGACTCGCTTACGGAAAACGACTTCCAAAAGTGGCAGGAGCGCTGGGACTAGTGTATTGCTGTGCAAGATGACTATTTCGAAGGAGATGATGTTAAAACTTAGGTAAAGAAGTTATTTTGTATTAAACATAACTAGTCCAGGAACTGTTTGATACCTCTTCATACACACACATACATATGTATCTAAGTATTGTGATTATAGTTTTACAAACTGTTAATTACTTTGATATTAGCTTAAATGCCAAGAATGGGCTTTAAACTAAGAAGAAAATATAGTTTTTAAATTCTTAAAATTTAGTTGTGTAAGGGCAAAATTATAGACCATATCCCAAAATTAGTGGTCATACTTAACAATTTTAGAAACCCAAGGTAGCTGTAATGTGGGGGATGCCTGTACTCTCATATGCATAAATTGTGTTCTATTCATGAGAACAACATCTACAAAATTCCTACAAATAGGTTTTAAATAGATTGCCTGGTGTCCCAATGCATGGCACGATATTTGTCTGTGATTTTACCCTCTGTTCCTCCCTTGGTGAGTGAAGTTGCATTGTTGGGATCAATGAAATACTGACTTCAGTTTATCATTGAGTGGTAAGGCAGCAGTTGGTAAGCACGCCTTCCATCAGTTATATACAGGGTCCCTGTCAATGTGTGCTGTGCAATGACAGACTATAAAGTGGGGGGAGGGGGGCACTTCAAGACAGGCACAAGAACACATCAAAGGTTCTGACGTTCCACTATCCCTAGAACCCACGACCCTCTTGCTAACAACCTCGATGGCGCTTGTGATACCGAAATAAACTTCCACTTTCAAAAAAATACATTTTTCCAGTTTTATTTTATAGCCGAGATTAATCGAGTACTGCTGTACATTATTTTACATTCAGTCTATGGCCGAGATTTAGTCGAGTACTGCCGTACATTATTTTAACTTTCATTTCATTAAGCCAATCTCTTCTGAGTTCAGTGGTTTTACTTTCAGAATCATAAAACGAAAAATCGCAGAAAGTTTTACTCTAACAGTTAGTGTTTCATAATTTTATTTCAATTATAATTCCGTTCACACCTAGAATACATTATAGAAACATATAGTGACTGAGTACTTAACAGAAACTTCCTTTATTTTGTCGACCACGAAGAGAAGAAATACGGTTAAGGTACCGGTTCCCCCTAAATTGGTCGTATTTTGATGGCGAGTGATCTGTATGGTCTACGGTTGAATCTTTGTTCTTCCGGCTATAGAAACCTTTTATTGATATAAACAGACATTACAAACTAGTCGTTATTTCCGAATTTTATCTCTATACTCATATGCTCGCAGAAATGTTTCTTGAATTGTACGAACTTCATAGGAAGTTCCTCGCTCAACATAAATTCTTTCTTCATCACTTGGTATATTTTCCCCGATATTTCGTATCGTTGTACTTCGTATTCCGAAAGTGCTCTCTCAAAGCTACAAAACTTTGGTTTGACTTCTAGAATAGCAATCAAGTACGGGGGAAAAATTCCATTTCCTTAAGTCTTCTCTTCGGGTCATTAAATTTATCGGATAAACGTGTTCACGCTACTGAAAATTATGAAAATCGATCAAATAGAAACAACAGTAATAGTAATAGTAATTACTTACAATTTCAATTGTTTATTTTCCATGTCGTCTAAAAAGATATTAAAAAATAATTTTAAAATGAATATAAATAATCAGTTATCTTTAAGGAATTAAAGATAAAAATTTAAATAGCGGGCAATATTAAACCATAACAATAGGCTCGCAGCAAATAGAATTCCTTATTCTTAGAATTAATAAAATGTTATAATATTTTAGTATATTAAAAATTTAGTTTTAATTATATATTACTTGAAATTAGTTTCATAATAAGATTTTCACGTTTTTCAATTCGTGATTTTTTTTTATGCAGCATTGTAGGTTACTAAGCAATGGCTCACAACAAATTCAAACGTTAATGCGTTTCATACAATTTTATGCTCATAATAATATAATTGCTTTTTACAAAAATGATTGATGGCTACGGTAATATATCTTTCTGGGGATACAGTCCATGTATTAATCTTTTAGAATCAGGTAAAACGGTGATTCTAATTTTAACGTTTCTGTTAATGATTACTTTTAGGCACAGTACTTTGCTTCTTTATTCTCTTCTCTTATGTCTCTGTGTGTATGCGTGTGTGTGTGTGTAAACGCAATCTTGAAAGCGCGTGGCTTAAAGGTTAAGGTACTCGGTTCAAGATCTTAAGGTTGTGAGTTCGATACCCGGCGGCGCGTCGTGTCCTTGAGCAAGACTCTTTTTTCACGTCGCTCCAGTCCACTCAGCTGACAAAAATGAGTAGCGCCTGTATTTCAAAGGGCCAACCTTGTCCTCACATACTGTGTCACGCTGAGAATCTCCCTGAGAACTACGTTGGGGGTTACGCGTGTCTGTCGAATGTTCAGCCACTTGCACGTGAATTTCAGGCTGTTCCGTTGATTGGATCAACTGGAACACTCGTAGTCGTAACCGACGGCGTGCCAGTATGGTAAAAAAAATCTCAGTTGGCAACCACGTGGCTTCGAGTTCAGTCACTCTCAGTGGTACGTTGGGCAAGTGTCTTATGATAGTTTGTATAAAATATAAGTGCATAGTAATAAAAATTAAAAACAGCTCACTAGAAAATAGATTAGCAGATAGATACACAAGAGGTCGATGACAGCACTGTCTCATACAATGATTTGTAAGGTCCTTTCACGTAGCCGTGCACATTCTTGTCGTTTTCAAGTTTTAAACAAAACTCAGACAAAAATTATTCTGTTAAAGGACCACAAACACCAATGGTTTCAAAAGCAGTTGGTTGAAAATATATAGCTTGTAGATAATACTAGATATTTAGAAATCTCTGTTATGTCAATAAAGCAGCAGAATCCACAAAATCATTACAATTAAAGACATGACTTGCAGCAAAAGAATCCACCACTGCGATATCCTAGAGTATACAGTGTCTCTTCCTCCAAGGACACAAAGTCATATCATCTGATCTTTTGTCATTAATCTGAAACAAACTGACTGGCACCGGAAGAGACAGAATATTGGTTCAAATCTCCACTTCATTATTTTGCTGATTTCCAAATATCTCAGAAATCTACCAGCAATTCAGAGGCAGAAAAGTCTATGTAATCCCTAATAATTCATGAACCTTCATTAACAACATGTAGTGATTTCCATACCTGTAAGGCTTGGCCTTGTCCTTCACTCACTAGTATTCACACATTGTCACATGGCCATAGAAACAGAAAACTAGGCACACAATTTCAGACACTTACATGAGACAAGTGGTTGTAATAGCATAATAATGATGATATGTACAACATTATAAAGTGCATGCAAGTGTAAAACAACACTAGCTGTAATATTTTGTCTCAGATAAACTTTTCAAAGAGATGTGTGCGTTAATAAACACAGAATTCACTCAGAATGTCATTGGTGTTTCATCAGACATGGTGTTTCATCCATTTGTAGCCTAAAGAAGAATCTACTTTTACAGAGAAAATTGTACTTCACAGACTACTTGACGAAATCTTCTCAGGTGATCCACTACATGATAAGTGTTGCAAGATGATTTCATTTCATTTATCGACCATAGAGGAATAAAATATAAAAACAATTATAGAGGTAAACAGAATGGGAATTGGCTGACTAGAAACTATCTACCATGAAACCTTATCTTCTGTACTACAGTCACCATCTTCGTCTACTTGGACTGAACTTTTCTATTTTAAAATTGAATATCTAAGGAATACTCCATCAGTAGATATTTAGAGTTGATATTTCTGCTTTTAATTCTCAGTATGTCCAGAAGCTGATGGATAGTGTTGGTTTGTTGCTTCTGTCTCATTGTTTCTGATTTATTTTATTCTATTTTATTTCATTATTAATGTTTCAGAACCTGAAGATAAATTCCAAAAGTTGAAATTGGAAGACAATTCAAATGAAAATGGTAATTTCCTTTTTTTTTCTTTTTTAATTGGTGGTGGTATACTGTCATTCAATTCTTGTGATTCAATTAACATTAAAAAAAATGTCTTGTATACTAATACAGTTTGAAGTAAGGCATTTTAGGGATTGTTAATTCAATCTACTTTGAACAAGATCATCACTACAGATCCTTATGAATGTCACTAACTTCTGTATAGTGTCCTGCATAGTAGATACGAGGGGGGGGGTATAAGCTTCAAGCAATACTGAGTTTTTTGTTTAATGTCACAAAACGAAACAAATAAGATGCAATTTTTCTCTTGGTTAGGACAAGGTTCTGTTACAGGTAATGTTTCCAGATGATGTAGTATTCCCAACAGAACTGAAACAAGAAGTAAAATTCATCCTTCTCAGAAAATGCTACTGTGTGGGCTTGGCCAGTGAGAACTAAGTGCTTTTGATTAGGGACACACTATAGTAACAATGACTAGTTACAAACTGTTATAGACTTTGTGTATGTACATATGTGTATATCATAGATGCACCTATGTTTGGGTCTTGTCTTTTTATTAAGAATTTTTCATATTTCCTTATTAGCTCTACATGTTTAATTGTAACTGTAGCATTCCTAAATCCATTAGACATTGAAGAAAGGAAACAAAACAAAAACAACTAACATCAATCATTAGCAACCTTCAAACAAAAGAGGAGATAATTTCAAGAAATTAAGTTTTAAATTTTACAGAAAATTGTATTTTCATATTTAGCTGAGTTATTTCCTTTAGATTAATATTTGTAATTATGCAAATTATGCAAGAGATGGCAGTGACTCATCTCCCCACCAGCGTTATATAGAAAAGCAGTGCCAGAATAGGTGCTGGTGTTGCGATTAGCCAGTGAGCTTTAGGGATTTATCTTCCCACTGGAGATATAAACAAGAGTGAATTTTGCACCAAAAGCCAATATGAGAGTTTCTCTCATGGTATCTACCACAGTATAGTTTATTCTAACAGAACATCCA
>JAOPUL010000839.1:38553231-38569168 GCA_027564515.1 Octopus rubescens | reverse complement strand
CTTGCCAGTTTCCAGTCAAACTGTCTAACCCATGCCTGCATGGAAAAAGAGACGTTAAATGATGATGATGATGATGATGATATATAAAACAAAGTGAGTGCCAATGTTCTATGTCATAAAGATCAGAATTATGAGGTCAATGAAGACATCATTCGGGAAAAGTGTATATAGAGCAAGAGCAATACAATTGCCTTTAATGATGTCAAGAAGGGGCATGGAAATGTTACAAGGAGAGGTTGCCAAATGAGGAGAATGCATAGAGGAGAAAGAGAGTCTACACAAAGTAGACCCAATGGAGAAACAAACTAATGAAGTTGACAGGATTAGGGATATGAAGGTAAGAAGAGCAGCTAGACTATCAAGGATAATCACTGAGATGATAGAAATATACAGCAAAGTAGGACAGGTGCTAGTCACTAGAAATATCAATCAGGTAGTAGAGAAGGCTGTCGTGCCCAATGACTTGGCACAATTGTATTATCATCAACTGCTACAAGGACAAAGATGTTTTAGAAAGATGCAATTACTGAGGACAGATAGCATGATGTTTGAGTACAAAGTGCATGGTAGTGAAATATGAGCATTGAATGTGGATGTGTAAAGGCTGAAAAGAAATTAAGCTAGCATTTTGTTTCCTGAATATGTAATGTTTTCAGTGAATATATGTGTGCTGTTCTCCACTTTGCTTACCTGCTATCACCCTCAATGACTTCACATATCTACCGAAACCCCACCCCCAAGTCTCTCCTATATTTTCTCCACCATTTGCTAGTCATCTCAATTCTGCCCACTCACCCAGTCCAAACCTCTATATCACCTCACCTATTCTCACCACTCCAATGTCATTCGTGGGCATGCCCTAGCATCTTCGCCATCATCTCTCTCTCACTATTGCTCTCTTAATCTTACACTAACTCACTCCTTTCTTTTCCAACTGGGGTATCCATGTATCTACTCTACAGCAAGACACCTATATCTGTCCCTCTATACCTTTAATCTCTCAACTGGTACAAAGCCACAACTACTCAATACTACTCCCCCCTCCCAGATAAAGGGCTTTTGTCTGGCAAGGTACTTGGTGACCTTGTTGGTGCTGGTGTCACATAAAAGCACTGGTGCTGGTGCCACACAAAAAGCACTGGTGCTGGTACCACACAAAAAGCACTGGTGTGGTGCTATGCAAAAAGCACCAAGCACACTCTAAAGTAGTTGGCATAAGGAAAGGCATCCAGCCATAGAAACTATGCCAAAACAGACAATGGAACCTGGTGCAGCTCCTGGCCTTGCCAGCTTTTGTCAAACTGTCTAACCCATACCAACATGGAAAACAGATATTAAATGATGATGATGAATGACAGCACATATGAGCTGAGAAAAAGACATTAGGTACAAGAGGATGTAGTATGCAAAAGAGAAGACTACACGGTCATGAACATGTGATGCATATGGAGGATGGAAATTGTGTAACAAAAATGTGTCAAGTGATGCAAGTGAAAGAGGTGGAAAGAAGAAGACATGAAAAGAAATGGTGAAGGATGATTTCAAGGAGGTTAAATCTCATGAAGGAGATGATAAAAGGCTGTAACAAGCAGCAAAATGCTATAGTAGAGAAAACCTGTCCAACCATAGCAATCATGGAAAAGTGGCCATATGATGATGATATGTAGTAACCAACCCACCAAGCTATCAGTAAATGCAGATTTTAAAATGTTAACTTATTGACCACTAGATTTATAGCTAAAATAAGTCTACGCTGCTGTTATTTACACTTCCTACCAGCAGCCATGGATACGAAATGATTAATAAGCATAGCTGATGTTTACCATTTGTGAGCACTGGATGAGTTTACATTCAATGCGATGGAGGCGTTAGCTAAATCTCTGGCCACAAGGAGAAGATCTTTCTTTTCCTCACTTTGGGGTTTGTGAGTTTCAGCCATTTGAAAAGTTGATTTTGATAAGCGCCAATGGAAATCAATATTGCCTTCATACTGCAAAAGAATAAGCACAGTTGAATTAAAACAAATTAGATCTAACTCAGCTTTGTAAAAGATGAGTTAGATATTTACAAAGAGAAATAAAAATTAAAAAAATATTGAAATAATTTGTTGTTAACAGTTGAAACTTGAAGTAGATAAAGCTGTAAATAATAGCATATAAAGAATGGGTTAAAAAACTCTTTGGCTAGAAAAAGTTGAAGGCTGCCCAGGTTCATATCCCACAGGCAGACTTCAACTTTTTCAATCCAAAGGATTTTTTAAACCCAATATTTACATGCTAATATTTATAGCTTTATCTGCTTTGAGTTCAACCATTTAAAAATGAATTATTTCATGTCTCTCAAAGTTTCTAAATTCTTAGGATGTAAAGAAAATTATTATTTCAGTTTTAACTATGGATACAAAAGAAATCTACTATAGTCTTACTCATCACACTAACCTTTTCGATACCAACCCACGTGAGATTGTCCATGGTTCAATGATACAAACTTCATTTTAAAGTAATCTAAATTAAAACCTCCCATCAAATTTTCATGTTAATATATGTTATAATACATGTTCCAAACACAAGCTTAATAATGATAAAGTATTACCAAATTCTTCATTATTTTCAAAATTAATTGAAATGAAAGCAGCATATTTCAACAGAAACAGTATTAAGGGTTAAAATATAGAGATTTTAAAAGAATACAACTGATATGTGGTGAACACCATAGATAAGATAAGCAGAAAACTCTAAGCTGGGTCTGTGACAGTGTTGATTCCCAGTTGAAAGTATTTCCTCACCATTTACACTGCTTTTGAAATGTTTTTGAAAAAGCATGAAGAGTCATTTATTCCTTCCTTAAATCTTAAGGTTTTTCTTCTCTAAATGGAGATGACAGAAAACAAAACCAGCATACAGTTATAACTTGGAAACAGGCATGTGACCTTTGAAAAGAAAAATGATTGACATGATCTCTTTACTGTTGGCACCAGCATTGATTTCACTCCAAAAGTAGAATCCGATTTTTCTTCATCTAGAGATCTTCCTTGAAAAAAAAAAAAAAAAAAAACTAGGGCAAATTTTCTCTTAGTTCAATACTAAAGTACGCTCTCTCAGCCCAACACTATTCACTCAGCTTAACCCTTTAGCATTTAAACCAGCCATATCCGGCCCAAATATTCTACCTATTTCTCACACCTACTCTACAATGTCATTCTAACAATAAACACACACATCATTGAAATCTCAAAGCTACAAGATAATGCACGGTTAATTCAAAACAATGTGAATAAACAAACATTACATTTGACAGGTTGATCTGAATGCGAAAGGGTTAAGCTAGCGTGCAGTGCTGAATAACAACACTGACATGTAGCATCTTTTCATTTCCTTTCTATTATTACAGGAGTTTGTGTTTGAGAGATTTCAGATGCCATCTTGGATGCAGATACATCATAGTACATTTAATTTACTCTCTAAAATAAAATACAGCCTCTCTGTCTGAAATGCTACCTGGCCAAGCAACAGTTATCTATTTATGTTTCCTGGAACAGTTAATATTATAGTTGGATGGATTCCTTTAGTGGAAGTGGTACATATTTTTAACTAGAATGCTTAAGGTTAAATAGTGCTACCTCCCAACTAAAAATAAAACAGTACAAATTTTAGAGACTGCTACATCAATAATGATGGCAAAAAATCATTACTGCTTGAAATAAAATTTGCTAATCAAATAGTTTGAAATCAACTTCCAAATTTAAAATATAAAAATTATTCAATAATTCATTTGATGATATTGATCTAAAAATATAGTGAAAAATCAATATCACATTAAAAAAAGGGCTGTGTGTTCTTTTTTTCTGACTAGTTGTGGAAACCTTGAAAAACATCATCGATGCAATTGTTCCTCCTCTGACAAAATCACGAAAATGCCCAAAAAAAAAACAGTGCTAGAATTCCTAAAGTGATGGTACTTAGGGATAGCATACAACTGTATAACATCATAAGCAAGATCTAAACTGAACTATCACGCTCAACAAAATTGATTTATAACATTGGCACAAAGCCAAACATTTGGAAAGAGAAAGAGATGCAATCAATTTAAGTGACCCCAGAACTTGATTGATGTCTACTGTAATCAATCTCGGAGAGATAAAATGAGAAATAAATAACTGGCAGAATTTGAACTAAAATCAAAATGCAGTCCAAATAGTATCATTTCTATTAGTCCAAGACCCTTTAAACAATATTTACATTCTAAACAATATTTACATTCTACGGACATATCAAATACTAACATTTTAGCCATTTTTAATATGGCTAAATGTCATTCACACTGCAAACAACAAAATAAATCATCAATTAAACACATTAAATGCATGTGCAGATACATCCTGTCAAAAATAGAGAAAACATGTCACCAATTTACAAACAGTATATCAAGAACTTTATGGCTAGGTTTCCATTTTACCTTGCAAACTGCAATAAAACTTCAAAATAATGCTCATCACATCATAAACTCTGTGTGTGTGTGTGTGTGTGTGCGCGCGCGAATGCGCACACATGCACACACACACAAATCACATACATAATGAAACTGAAATTCTTGAAACAAAAGTTTTAGAGGTACAATTCATGCTTTTAACACGTTTTAAACCAGGCAGACCAGCTACTCAAACACTCAAACACATTGGTAACAACCACAACACCACACCCAGTTTACAATCTCTCCCACCCCAACCAATTTCAGAAAAAATACACAACAAACTCCAGCATCACTGACAGACTGATGAACTAAATTTTGAATTTTAAATGAATATATACATATCATCATCATCATCTTCCTTTAACGTCCATTTTTCCATGCAAGCACGGGTTGGACGGTTTGACTGGAGCTGGCAAGCCGGGGGCTAATACCATGCTCCTGTCTGGTTTGGCCTGGTTTCTACAGCTGGATGCCCTTCCTACTGCCAACCACATTTACAGTGTATGCTGGGTGCTTTTAACGTGCCACCAGCACCGGACTTTTGATACTCGCTTCCCATACCATCCAGATTTACAGTGTGTGCAAGGTACTTTTAACACGCCACCGGCACTGGACTTTCGACGCTCAGGGTGTTGCCTCTCGTACAACTCGCTTCCCGAAAAAAAGAAACAGACCAGAGATATTTGAGAATCGTATTTTGCCTCGTACCAATCGCTTCCCGTACAAACACACATATATACACACACACATGTATATATTTATGTATCCATATGTGTGTGTGCACACACACACACACACTGCATATTCAAGTAGCATCTCTGCTTCGTAGCAAATTATATCTATTAAAATTACTGTGGGTAATGAACTGTAATCATTGAAGGTTTTGTAATACTCAGTAATATATTGCTCTATATCCCCACCCCTCTTTTTTTTTTTTGCTGCATCATTTTATTTACCCCTTGCCTTCATGACCACTAGATTTATATTGCTGTCTTTCATGTGATTATCATGTGCATTTTTCAACCATTGTCATATTATGAAACAGTTTAATCTGAAGATTATATGAATCTTTTATGAAGACCAACCTAAAATGATGTCTTATGCTATTTGATTATTACTGTTTGAATTATGGTAAATCAGTTTTGAAGAACTAAGATAGATGTTGATGGCAAAGTAACATAAGATATAACCATAACTCTTGGCAAATTAAATGCGTAGGTTTGGGGTAGATATCATAAGACCTTTGTTGTGTCAAAAGATGAATGAAGGTTCTTTAGTCCAGGCGGTAGTAAATTGGTCATTTATTGACCCATAGTGGTCTATGTGGTTATTCAAGGTGTTGATAAATACTTGAGATGATTTTGAACATTAAGGGGACTGAATCATTAGTGAACTGAATCCAGAAAGGTGGTAAGCCAGGTAGAGTTCAGTGGTAAGGTAGTCCTTGAAGGTGGCAATAGTCCAAGAAGTAGGTAAAAAGGTGACAGTTTGAGAGAGGAGGTTCAATCGGGTAGGTGTGCATATATGCATGTGCATTGACTGGAGTTGTCATTGCATATCACTTGTACTGATGCAGCACTTGAGCAGATTTGACATAGATACTCAAAACACTTAACACCGCACAGCTCTGGCTCACAAGTCATTGAGGATATTCATTGTTGTAATGAAGTCAACCTGAAATCAAATAATTAGTGTTCTCATCATCTTTCTTGTGTGACCTGCTGTTTGTTGTAAATTAGTTACGTACTAAAAATATAGTACTCAATAGAAACACTATCAATTTAAAAACAAAATCAGTAAAAGATTTGTTAAAGGGTAAATTTAACTGCTTTATTGAGCTTATTAAATGTTCCACCCTAACTCTACCAATGCTCTCATTTCCTTAGATTAGTTGAGATGAAGGATTTTATTGAATGAATCAACTCCAGTACTTAATTTTTGTTAAGCCTGGTACTTATTCTATCAGTCTATTTTGCCGAACCACTAAGTTATGGGAACATAAACACACCAACACCAGTTGTCAAGTGGTGGTGGGGAACAAGGACACATACGCATTATACACACACACACACACACACATGCACACACAACGAGCGTCTTTCAATTTCCATCTTCCAAATCCACTCACAGGGCTTTGGTGGGACCAAGATTATAGTAGAAGACACTTGCAGTGGAGCTAAACCTGGAACCATGTGGTTGGGAAGCAAGCTTTTTACCACACAGCCATTTATTTTCTTTTAATTATAGTTTGCTTTGGAGATTTGACTACTATTTCCAGCAGGTCTAATGACCATATAGAGGTTTCCCTATTAAGCTGTGATAGGCCCTATCATGATGTGATCTTGAGTCTGTCAACAAATGATATATGACAGGGAAAATTATGACTTGAAACCTGACAGTACTAATGTACAGATTTTATCTAATAATCACCAAACATTTTCAGTAAACAACTGGATTACGAAAAATTGATGATAAAAGCTTATGTTTTCTACTCAGACTCAGTTGATATGGATTTTCCCACTTTCATACACAAGAGATGTATAAATTATTTATTGGACTATTAATGTTTCTGGTTGGCTTATATTAATACTAATATATTATTTTTTTCTTATTTTCACAGGAGAGCTTTAGAAGAACGAGGAACAATGAATTTCGGCTATTCACGGTAAATATATCTCAAGCTTAGAGTAATAATTGTTGGTTATCTTATTGATATTTTGTTAATGAGGATGTGTGTTACACTAACCATGTACTTATCATATACGTGACAGTTTCATTCCGTGTTAAGAAATTGAAAATATTTATCATGATATTTCTTATGCTGACTCCATCTTATCATTGACACACAGAATCAGCTACAAAAGTTTTAATTTAAAATTAAGCCACTTACGACAACTATGCCATATATTATCGCCAAGTGTACTGCAACTTTTTGAAGCATGTCAAATAAGGCCAAGATTTATCTCTTATCTTGTACTTGTTTCAATCACTGGACTGCAGCAATGCTGAGGCACTGCTTTGAAGAATTTAGTTGAACAAATCAACCCCAGTACTTATTTTTATTTTTCAAGTCTTGTACATATTCTAAAGGTCTCTTTTGCCAAATTAAGTTACAGGGATGTAAACAAACCAACACACACACACTTTGAGTTTCTGTTGACCAAACCCACTCACAAGGCTTTGGACACTTGCCCAAGGTGCCACGCAGCGAGATTGAATCTGAAACCCCGTAATTGGGAAGCAAACTTCTTTGCACCGTTGCATGTATCTTCCTTTGCAACAAAGTACAATGCATATACATATCTCATTTTTAAAACTTATATTCAATACTAGCTCTTTTGTTTTACGCATTAGACTTTTTAAAACATTAGTGTTCCATAACATTTCAACTCTTTTGTTACCATATTTCTGTTGAAATTCAGTCTTTGTTTAAAAATAATAAAGATTTTTATGAAATAACTGTAATTATTAAGCTAGTGTTTTGATCATTAATTCACACGAAATTTCGATAAAAGATATTAATTTTGATTACTTTCAAGCAAGAAGTTTTGCATCATAGGACGAAGTGTAATTTCAGGTGGGTTTATATCAAAAGGGCTTATATTGTAGTTATTGTGTTGTGGATGGAAAAACTTTTTGAAATTTACTGCACAGTCTTGTGAACCAGTTGTGGGGGTAACTTCTATGCTGTTGTTGTTCAGTGTATTCAATAGAAATCTATCTTTGTAAACTACTGTAGAATGCTGAAATTGATCTAGAATTGAATCTATGATCTTCCATTAATGTATCTAGGGTACTGGATCTATTGCTCACTGTGAAACATTTAAGTTCTCTGCACATTCATTGATTTTACCAGAGGTTTATTCTCTTAATGTTACAATGGCCTTTCACCTGTAACTTCAGTGGAAGCAATGTTTCTACACTTAACAACAGCAAAGTGTTCACCTGTGTCTAAAATGAGAACCTCCTTTCTCCGTTCATCTCTTTTCATGATTAAGAAACTTCTCGTTAAATGTTTTCATTATCATATTTCTGTTGAAATTCACTGCCTTTGTTTCAATTAGTTTTAAAAATAATGAAGAATTTATTAAAATAACTTTCATTATTAAGCTGGTGTTTAGACCATAGGCACGAGATTTTGATTGAAGGTTTTAATTTAGATCACTTTAAAACAGGAAATTTGCATCATAGAATCATCAGGGGCTGTTTTCAGGTGGGTTAGTATCAAAAGGGTTAAAATGGAGCAGGTGCCGGCAGACATACTTATTAATCCCATACTCTATTAACTCTAGTGTACTCCAAGCTTCCTTGTGTACATTAGTAACATATTTGTTGTCATTTTTATTAGCACACATTTCTAATGCAAAAATATTCTCTACCACTCCTCCTTATTTATTTAAGCTCTTCACTTTCTATGGAGTATTGGCCATTAACAGCTTTTCTCCACCATTCTCAAATCTAAGCAGCTTTTCCTGCTTCTTTCTAGTTCAATGGTTCTCAACCAGGGTCCATATGACCCGGTAGTGTGGGAGGAGGGGGGGCATGTAAGGTTTTTGGGGTTCCACGCGAGCAAAATAGTAAATTGGGGATTCACAGTAGTATATTCAGTCCATGAAGAAGTTTTGCTTTAGATGTATTTATTGCAAGAAAGCTAGACTTCTTTCTCAAATGTTTTACGTAGTTCAACCTACACAAGTTAATGTATGAAAAACAAAATAAGAATTTTTGAAGAAGTATCTATAAAACTAGTTTATAAACTTCAAATGGCTGTGATGGTCCACTCAGAGTAAAATAGTAATCAAAGGGTAAAAAAAATGGTTGAGAATCACTGCTCTAGTTGGATCCCTGCTTTTTCAGCTCTGCCTCACTATCCCTTTGGATTTTGCTGCACTGCACTCTGAAGGAAGGCTCTCCTCTCTTAGGTCTTGTTGCTTTTGAATTGTCATTAACCCTTTAATATTTAAACCGGCCATATCCTGCCCAAATATTCTACCTGTTTTATTTTCCAACCATCCAGATCTGGCCTGTCACTCCTATCCTACAATGATATCCTCAAAATAAAACGGTCACATCATCAAATTCTCAAAGCTGTAAGATAATGCATGATTTATTCAAAACAATGGGAATAAATAAGCATTACATTTGACAGTAATATGAATGCTAAAGGGCTTATGCTTCTGTAACATTGCTGTTTTCGAGGTAGGGGTGTTGTCCCTACGCAAACCCATTTTTACCTCTGTGAAGGGGTGGGCCATATTAGTCCAGTCTCTATCTTTTGACCTGTCCAACATGGAAGGCCCTACCAGGAGCTTGCACCCAGCTGGCAAAGTTTTCAGTTTCATTGACACAAGCCATCACACTGCAACAAGGACTGGACCATGTGGTGAACTCGTCTTTAACCTTCGATCTATAGTTGTCACTAACACGTAATAGCTCTCCATCAGTTTCAGTGATGAGTATTCAGATGTTCTATCAACTAACTATCTTCTCATTCAATTAGCGTCAAGCATATGAGCCCTTAATGTAATTCAGAGGTGGAATCAGCATAACACAGTGTGATAAGGCTGGACTTTGTGTACAATCTATTTGATGATGACTTCCACTCAGTTTTTGTCTACTCATATTCATTTACAAGGCTTGGGTCAACCTAAAGTTATAATAAAATACACCCATGGTGTCAGACAGTGGAAGTGAACCCTGTACCTCGTAATTCTAAAGCAAACGTCTTTGTTTTGTTTTTTGTTTTTTTGTGCCAGTATTGCCAATGGCACTTGAACATTTTCATTACTCCCATTGTATACCATTTCTATAACCATCCAAAGACCCAAAGGTATGATTTTTATAACAATAATAATTGTTTCTAATTAGACATAATGCCAAACATTTTGATGGGAAGGAGTTTGTCAATTAACCCTCTAACATTTAAACCGGCCATATCCAGCTCAAATACTCTACCTGTTTTGTGTTCAAACTAGCCAGATCATGTCTCTCATACCTCCCCTATAATGTCATTCCAAAAATATACAATCACACGATTGAAATCTCAAAGCTACACGATAATGCATGATTAATTTAAAATATAGTGAATGAATAAGCATTACATTTGACAGAGTAATATGAATGCTAAAGGGTTAAATGAACTTCAGTACTTGACTCGTACTTTATTTATTGAGTCCAGAAAAATGAAAGGCAAGTTTGACCTTCATTGGATTTGAACTTACACAGCTGTAGGTCACTACAGCCACCGATTGTTATTATTCTCAGTATGGTGGATTGACAGAATTGTCAAATAAAATTGTTCCAGCTCTTTACATTCTGTACTCAAATCCCCCCAGGTCAACTTTGCTTTTAAGTACTGGGATTGGTTTAACCAGTTTACACCCCTTCCTCATAAAATCATAGCATTTTGTCTACTTAGCAACAGTTATTATTATAAAAATTGTACCCTTGGGTCCATAGATTTTCTTATCACTTTCCATGTGAATTCACTCTCTACTTCATCCTTTATCTACAAGCTTTACTTTTTAAAATGTCCAAAGTATAGTGGTTATAATAATTTTCAAAATGTCTTTCTAACTCAAGAACCATTTTGAAAGAAACAAACAAAATGCAACAACTTTCCGGAATGTTGTCAGACATAATTATTTTTCATATTATTATTATTTTTTTATAAGTGGCTTTCATTTAATGTAATGTTTGTTATTGTGAAAAGTAAACATGTACCTCAGTAACATAAGTACTTCCTTGTGAGTTGTTTAGATTTGTTTGCCAATTCAGATAGTTAACATCATTTTAGCAGTTTGTGTATAAACATTATTTCTTCTATGAAATTAGCGTTTCAACAGTGAAATTATAATTGAAGCTAATTACTACTATATAAACAAGTTTTATAATAATGTATGCTGCATAACACTTTTGTGTGTATGCGTGTATTACACACATACACGCACACATGTATTCATGATCTCACTGATACCAGATTTTTTTTTTTTTTTTGTGTAGAGGAAATTGGTTTTTAAGATACTTAGTAATACTGTTTTTGCAATAACATTGCTCAATCTCTTAAAATAAGTGCATGAGGTGAGAATATGTTTTCACTAAACACTAATTGAAGGGCTGTTGCTACTACCAAGATGTATTTTAGTCTTGAAGCATTTGCTTCTCTGACATTTTATTTCAACTGGGATGATGCCAATAATACCTAGGGATGTCTTAATATAACAAGTAACACCTCATATCTTTTATCTTGTTTGTCTTTCGATTGTGGCCATACTGGAGGCTGCGTTTTCCTTTGTGTGTGTGTGTGTGTGTGTGTGTGTGTGTGTGTGTATGTATATTCAAATATGAATTAGATGCGGGATATAAACAATATTGAACACACATATGCATGGTGTGTGTGTTTCTAGTTTGTGGGTTGGCCACATTTTCAGGCGTAAGAAAACATATTCTCAACAATGTGCCTGGTGTAAACATGGAAGATACTTGCCCATGGTACTGTGCAATGGGACTTTAGAAAAGTGAGAGTATCATTGATTTAGAAGTGAGAGTTGTGATACAAGGTGTATATATGCAGCGATAAAAATATTAGAAGGCGTGTTTCTATTTAATATAGATATTTATTTTTGGTTGTTAACCAGAGCTGGCCTGTTAATCCGAGTGAGAGGATATTAAGCATGCCAGTGTCATAGCAAGTTGATTGCTGAGTTGGTGGAGAGGACTTAGCATATATCAGTGTCCTTGGTTGAATCTCCAGAGCCAGACTGATGGTAAGTTAGTGGAAAGGTGGTGTTCACTGTTTGATGTCCACAGGCTAACTGGAACAAGACACAACTTAACTGACAGAAAGCTGCCTTTTCAAGTTAATGCACACTCAGCTCCAATTGGCTGAAATAGCCACATGATTGTGTCACAACGCTATGGCTGACTCCGCTACAGGACTAATCCCAAGACCACATGATTAGGAAGTAAACTTCTTACCACATAGCCACACCTGGAACATACTTTGGTAATATACACTTCGAAGTTCTAAGAGAATGAAGAAAGGATTCTATAGGTTAAGAGGTTATGGCCTGTGTAGTTTGTGGTTTTGAGAACAGTAACTACTGCCTGTAAAACTTAGGTAATTCTTATGTTACGAACTGAACTGCATTTCTATTCAACTAAACTCTGTAGCTTGACACCGATACTGCTCTACCAATGGCATATGCATTTTTTATTAAATATAACGATGGAGAGAGCATTTGAAAGCAAACAAAAGTTGAATATGAATTATTAGCACTTAGAATCACTATATATTACTAGAGCGGTGTTTGATCAGATCAATCAACACTTAAGTTTTAGATGTTCTAGCTGGATATCAGAAAGGTCAAATGCTTTGGGTTTCAGCCAAACTGGCTAAAGGGTGAGAGGTGTGTTTCACATCAACTCTATTATTCAATGCCTGTATTGTTAATATTACTACTTCTACTACTAGCACTATCATTACTAGGTAAGTCGATGTAGGTGCTGTATTTAGAGAAGACAGTTTGATGTTTATTTTTTTTATCTGTGATTATAAATTTTCAAATGTTAAGGGGGGAATCAACAAAATGTTTCAATAATATACTGAGATTTGCTTTACTGATGAAATAAATATTGCCAATATTGAGTTTGCACCCATTAAAACAAAAATATAATTATTATTATTATATAAGGTGGCAAGCTGGCAAAATCATTAGAATGCTAGACAAAATGCTTAGTGGCATTTCGTCCATCTTTATGTTCTGGGTTCAAATTCTGCCAAGATGCCCGACAAAATGCTTAGCAGCATTTCGTCCATCTTTATGTTCTGAGTTCAAATTCCACTGAGGTTGACTTTGCCATTCAGGGTCGATAAAATAAGTACCAGTTGAGCACTGGGGAGGTCGATGTAATCGACTTAGCCCCTCCCACGAAATTGCCAAAATCTGAAACCATTATTATTATTATTATTATTATTCAGTAGTCTTATTTTTATCATGTGCTTCCACTGCACTACGAAGCTCTGTGTGCCTTGGGTATGTGCTATAGTTTTTTTTGTATGTGCTGTAGTTTGTTTTGGCACTGTATTGAAAGTGCTTCACATAGGATGTGTGTGGTGCCTAGTAGTACTATTTTCTGTATGTTATATATATTCAGAAGTCCTGGTGTTTTGGTTATGCATTTGTCTGTATGTTTTTTAATAATACCTAATGCTCCTATTATTATTATATGGATTGTTTCTGTTTTTAGGCTCCACATTCGGGTTATCTCTATTTCCAGATCTTTGTATTTTGAGTTTCATCGTTTCTTTTAGAGATACATTGTCATCTGTTGGGATTGATACGTCAATTAGAAGGCAATAGTTCTTCTTGATAATCTCTGACAACTATATCCGGTCTATTAACCTTGATTTCTCTATGTGTATTGGCATATCCCAGAGTATGGTTGCTTTGTCATTTTCTGAGACCTTTTCTGGAATATACCTAGCGAGCTGGCAGAATCGTTACCATACCGGACAAAATGCTTAGTGGCATTTCATCCATCTTTATATTCTGTGTTCAAATTCCACCAAGGTCAGCTTTGCATTTCATCCTTTCAGGGTTGAAAAAAAAAAAAGTACCAGTTGAGCACTGGGGTCGATGCAATCGACTTCCCCCATTCCCCCCAAATTTCAGGCTTCATGTTTATAGCAGAAAGAATTATTATTATTAAGAAATATAATATTATTATTATTATAAAGGTGGAAAACTGGCAGAATCATTAGAATGCTGGACAAATGCTTAGTGGCATCTCTTTTGGCTTGACCATCAAGTTCAAATTGTGCTTATGTTAAAAAAATTATCATTTCTATTATAAATTTCAAAATTAGTGCAGAGACTTGGCAGATTTGCTAGAGCACCTGCAGAATGCTTTGTGGCATCTAGCTATGACTTTTTATGATTACAGCTCAAACCTGTCGAGGTGAATTTTCTCTCTTAAATGAAGTAGCAGTCAAAGTATTGATGTCAATACAATCAGCGCTAAGATGCTCTTCCAAATTTGAAGCCTTCTACTTGTGTAAGAAATCATTAGCTTCAAAATTGTAATATATATATATATATATATAATATAGAACAGTCAATGAAATGTCATAGTCTTTATTGTTATGGACTATATTTGTGTTATAGAGAAGCTTTAGGTAAGCAGTCAACAAACCAGCTTCTATTACTAGATAATAACTGTTCTGTCATTTATTACATAGCTAATAACATTGAGAAATGTTTTGAAGTCAGGCAAATTTATTTCCTCTCTGTCCATTCTATTACCATCAACAACTGTCATTATCATTATCAGTTAACTTCCACTTTTCCTTGCTTGCATCAGTCGGATGGAATGTGTCAAGACACCTTTTCTATGCCTGGAATGCTTTTACCTTCACCTGTTTCCAAGCAAGGTAATAAATACTCCCCCACGACCAGGCATGGTTCTTACAGAAGAATGAAAACAAACATCACTTGCTCATTTACAACTATCATGTGATATCAAGAGATGTGTCAAGAGACACATAAACAGACATTTGTATGATGGGTTTCTTTCAGTTTCCATCTACCAAATCCACTCACAAAGCTTTAATTGGCCTGGGGTTATAGTAGAAGATATTTGCCCAAGGCCACATGGTTGGGAAGTAAGCTTCTTAACAACCATACAGGCATGCTTGCTGTTGTATGTGTATTTACATGTACAACTACATATATGTGTAAACACACACACACACACACACACACACATGGCTATGTGGTTAAGAAGTTCGCTCTGAAACCACATGGTTTGGTTCAGTCCCACTGCATGGCATTTTGGGCAAGTATCTTGTACTATAGCCTCAGGTTGACCAATGCCTTTCAGGTAAAATTTGGTAGGCAGAAATTGTACTGATGTATTTTCTTTTGTGTGTGTGTGTGTGTGTGTGCCTTCACTGCTTCAGTAGTAGTGATGATTGTGCCTCCCACAAATAAAATGCCTGCAGCTATTTGAAATGCAAAGACACAGGACAAAGTACCTTGAAAACAAGCAAAGGCTGGCACCAGGAAAGGCATCTGACTATTGAGTACTACCTCAAGAATTATCATCCATCCCATATCACCAGTATGGAAAAAGCAGGCATAAAATCAGGGATGATGATATTGTCATCAACACACTGGGATCAGTGAAATAAATGGGACTAATATTGTGAGCTTGAGTGAATGTCTGTATTCCTCTTAACCCACTTGTTACCATGTTTGTGTTGAAATACATAACCTTTGATTCAATTAAATTTGAAAATAATGAAGAATTTACTAAAATAACTGTCATAACTTCATCATTATTAAGCTTGTGTAAGGCAGCGAGCTGGCAGAATCGTTAGCACGCCGAGAAAAATGCTTAGCGGCATTTAGTCCGTCTCTACGTTCTGAGTTCAAATTCCGCCGGGGTCAACTTTGCCTTTCATCCT
>JAOPUL010000839.1:38524015-38535217 GCA_027564515.1 Octopus rubescens | reverse complement strand
CCTGCATGGAAAAACAGACATATGATGATGATGATGATATATACATACATACACATATATATAGTTATCTAAGAATCTACAAGCCAGAAAAAAAATGCACTCATATATTTGTCAATAGTTTGGCTATATTAACCAAAGTGTACAGTATTATAGATCCACTACGGCTGATCTTACCAATTGGTTTCGTACAGCATATTAAACAGGATGTTAGATAACAGCAAGGTTAATTAATACCACATGCTCGTCATATTTTTGCCATACCTGTCAGCTCTGATGAGCACATGGTATTGCTTAACTGTGCTGTTATCTAACAGACCATTTAATAGTCAGTGTGAAACCGTAATGGATATATGATACTGTACACTTTGATTCATGTATGCATAAGTGTGTGTTTATGTGAGTGAGTTTGTATTTCCTCTTGTCTTCACATGGGTTTGCTGTCTGCATAAACAACTGGATCACTTAATACAGGCAGTATTGGTTGCTTTTGCACCCCACCAAGGCTTGCAGACTCATTGCATGACCTTTGTAAATAAAAAGTGCATTCAAGCAGAGTATCACTTGTTTCCAGTTCCTGGCATAACAATGTCCAGGCTGTTCATTTTTTGATAATCTAGGGGATTATTACCTTGCTTGGAGATAGGTGGGGGTTGAAGCCTGGAAAAACATCAAACCACAGGAAAAACTCTGACTCAACATTGTCTTGTGTGACTGATGCAAGCATGAAAAAAGTAGATGTTAAAATGATGATGATGATGATGATGAGAGTGTATAAATGATGAAACACAAATAAATCAAGAGAAAAATTAGGAATAAATGAAATTAGATGTGGTTTGCAAGAAAGAAATTTGAGCTGGGGCAGACAAGTGGTGAATATTAAGGATGATAGTTGGGGAAAGAAGGGCCTAGACATATTCGTGGAAGGACCCTATGGATAAAAAAAATGGTATTGGCTGATCACTGGAAGCTGAACCATGATGATGATGATGATAGCACACTGTAATAATTGGCTAGATGCTGCTCTTGAGAAAACACCCATCAAACCCATGCCAACATCATAATAATAATAAATAATAATAATGAGCTTATTGTGCCAAGATGCACTACAATTTGTTAGAAAAGCATAAAAAGAGGGGACAGAAAGCAGCAATAGTTAAGTAAAGAAAGCCAGCAATGTAAGCTAAAAATACATGCAGAGAATATATAATAAAAGAGAAAAAGACAAGAAAAATGAACATTTCAAAGAGCCATAAAGAGGAAAGGGTACAAAGGTATTTTAGGAAAAGTGTTGGTGAATTTTAAGAAGCATAGAATTTTTGCAGAATGCAGTGTTCTGACAGCTAACAACAATCACAGATAGTTTGGTCTTTTACTTGGACACTTCTGAGTGTAAAAATTGAATGTAAAATAATAATGATAATAATAATAATAATAATAATGGTTTCTGATTTAGGCACAAGGCGAGCCATTTTGGGAGAGGGGTTTAGTCAATTACATCGACCCCAGTGTTAAACTGGTACTTATTTTATCGACCATGGAAGGATGAAAGGCAAAGTCGACCCCGGCGGAATTTGAACTCAGAACGTAGAGATGTACTAAATGCCGCTAAGCATTTTTCCCAGTGTGCTAACGATTCTGCCAGTTCGCCGCCATAACCATTATTATAATTATATAAGTTATTAATATCATATAAAAAAAATAACTATTTGAACAGAAAATCTCCATATATGCAGAAAGTTCCTGGGCCAGGCCTAAAAACAAATACACCAGTACCCTAGCAAATAATGTATTTCATATATTATTTATATTCAGGCAATCTTCCCTTCAAAATGGTCTCTTAGGAAACATACACAGCAATCCTAATACATCTTTCATACCTCAAAAGGACCACAAAGTCCTCTTCTTGAAGGTAAGTCAATACCTGAAATTCTGCTTGAATTTATCTATCTCAAAGCCACACTCCCTAAGCTTCAACTTCATTTTTGGAAACACAGTGAAGTCATGTGGGGATAGATTAGGTGAGTTCTGAGGGTGTGAAATGGCCCCCAGTTTATTCTTTGTCAAAAACTGTGTCATGTTATTCAGGATTTCTGTAAGAATCTTCTTGTACAAAATTGTTAGGCACCAGTCCTCATGAGTTCATGAAATTTTCCCACATTTTCTGGTGTCTTTCAAGTGATTGGTGGCCCTGAACACTGATCATCTTCAAGTGACATAGAACTAGCTTTTGATATACACCTGATACTCAAAAACTATATTCCACCTAAAGAATTGTCACCAAAAGCCTAATGAATGTGATGAAGCATTTCAATGATCTCAATAGCAGATTTGCCAAGTTTAAAGCAAAATTGTATGCAGGTATGTTATTCAAGTTTATCAGCCATCATAAAAATTGCAGAGCTATTCTAAAGCAATGTTAAACTTTGCATAATAATTGAGGATGAGCAAGAAGCCTGTTTGTAAACTGATTCAGTAGGCTAGCTCCCACTGATTTTCAGCTGCACATGCATTTCTGTTGAATACTACAATCACATGTGCAGTTAAGAAACTTTCTAACAACACTGTGTGTGGTGGATGCATGCACATGTGTGCATGCAAGTGTGTGTGTGTGTGTCTGTCTGTCTGTCTATATATATATATATATATATATATAGATAGATATATATATATATATACATATAGAATATAAAGAAAGTCAGGAGGTATGAGATGAATATATTTATTTCACCAGTTGATAGCCATAGGATGACAACTGTTTCACAGCCAACATCATGCAAAAATAATTTATTTTAGTGTATAATAAATTATTCTACATGCCTGCACTAGTGTGTATATTATACATTGCATAGTACTATTGTACATTTTACAAACGAATGCAGGTATAGAAGGCTAGCTCATCAGATCAACAGAATATCATGGTTATATCCATTTTTTCAACTCCACTGATTAGATTTACTGGATTTCAACTGCATAGGACTCTACGCTATGTTTTGGTTTACTATGTGGTTTGTAGCCTGCTCCACTAAAAGAGCTTTTTTGTGATTACCACTGGCTTATATAAATCCATATATTGTGCATTAAATTTATATATATACGTATATGAATGTATGTATGTTTGTATATGCGTGTGAATGTGTGATAGTTGTACATGATTCTCTCCATCATACAAGTGGTGTTACACATGTCCAGTCTTCCATAAAAATATGTCTGGCCATGGGGAAATATTACCTTACTTGGAAATAGGTGAGGATTAGCAACGGGAAGGGTATCTAGCCATAGAAAAAAATCTACCTCAGTGAACTCCGTCTAATCCATGCAAGAATGGAGAAGTGGACATTAAAATAACAATGATGATGATCATCATATCATTGTCATTTCATGTCTGATTTAATTTCTTTCCTATGCTGGCATAGGTTGGTCGGATCTCAAAATGTCTCATAATTTGTTGGTGTCCTTCATCAATTGGCATATATAAGTGATGATGATGATGGAATAAAATAGTTGACATTACTTCTCAATTTACAGTTTGTTAATGCCACACCAAAGACTTGTTTTCCCCTCTGACCTCTGCATTTCCCCCCTGCCAACCTTTGCACAAAGCAAAGTGACAGAACCAATTTTGAACTTTTTGACTCTTTAGTTAAGCCAATGTCATATCAACTCAGCCACTGATTTCCCAAAAATAGTAGTAGTAATAGTAGTAAAAATAATGGTTATTTCTCTTATTTACCACAAGGACAGCAGACTGGGATGGTGGTGATAAAAAGTAAGTAGAAAAGAAGAAGAGTTAAATGATGATGAAGTACAAACAATGGCAAAAACAATATCGATGTCAATGAAAATAGGACAGCAACAACAATAATGACAATAACAATGAAAGCATCAAAAACAAGGATGAAAAATAGCTACAACATTATCAACAACAGCAACAAAATGGCTATGACAACAATAACAACAACAGACCCTAGTCAAAGCATCAATAGTTGACGAAAGCATAGTCAAAGCATCAAAAGTTGATGAAAGACATAAAATCTTTCAAAGTAAATTGCTGTAACCAATCCAACTTCACATATTCCCTGGATTCAAAAGACTTTCAGAGTATTATTGGTCAAGTCTATCCTTCTTATTTGTATCTTAGCTAAGTAGTCAAGAAATAATATTATTTTTGCCATTTTTTGAAAATGTTGAAATGATAGGGTTAGGGTATCATGACCAGTTCATATAGACTCACATGTGGTTCTGTTCACCTGCATGTTGTAGTTACAGTTTATACTCAGGTTAGCCCTAATAAAGCAGAACTATGACCAAAGGTGTTCCAAATGTGGCTATCCCATCTGATTGTTTCAGGAATTTCAACCACAATGGATTGCTGCCACCAATTTTGTCATGAATCTTTGAATATAAATATTTTATTTTTATTTTTTATACATTTTTTCCTTAATTCTCATGGAATTTACTGTAAATTTACATTTCTTTGCTTTATACAGAAATATTAACTTGAAGATTATTGCTGTAAGCTACACTATTCTAAACAATGTTTCATTAACTTTTAGAATTAATTCAACTCCTCTTGTAGTTATATATCTTGGACAAGGAAGGGCTCAAGATAACCTGGTCTAGATACACTTCATGAAAACTAAAGCACTACTCATATCATGTAAACACTACCACACCATACTCTCTCTAATCATGAGCAACATTCAGCTACAGCCATCACAATTGCTCAGCCTCACTATCACCAAGGATCTCTCCTGACAAAGGTACATCTTTAGCATAACTTGGACTACCTCCCCAAAGACTAGGCATTCTCTTTAGGGTAGGAAGATATTTCAGTCCCCAACAGCTGCTGACCTTTTACAAGACTCAAGTAAATTGCAGTGGAGGACTGTGCCCATATCTAGGATGGTATAGCTGCTACACACATACTGATATTTTGGATCACATCTAAAGAGCCACTTGGTTGACAGAAACACTCTAGTCTCTGGCCCACAAGCATATTGTCTCCTCTCTCTCTTTTCTATTGTTACTATAACTAGATGGTACTTGCACCACTCAAGCACCACCAAGCCATTCATCTCTCCAACTCTCATCACTCTTGTTACATCTAATACTAACCACTACTTCCAATCATTCTTCCCCAGAACACCAACTCTGGAATTTTCTCCTTGCTCACATCTTTCCTGCAGGTACTGACCTACAACAGCTTAAAAGAAACATTAATGGCAGAGGCCTTTCCTCCAGACTTAATATGTAAAAGTTCTTGAGAAATGCTTGTATGATTCTATGACCCAATATGAGTTATGGAATTCATTAATAACATTAAAACACCACTACATGGAGATTATTGTTTAAACAAGCAGTGGTGAGTGAGCTGTACTAAATACTACCATTTTTAACTCAGTATCCTACTTCTTTGAGTTCAATTCATATCAAGGAGTAAAGCTTAGTATTTTATCTCTGAGGAAGAAGGCATTGATAAAATAAATACCAGTAATATTATGTGGTAAATTCAGTCAATTATACTCCTATCCTGAAAAATATTGGTATTGTACCTAAGTCAGAAATCATTATTATAGCTCTGAATGGCTTAATTATTAGAGGACTAATACAGTATGGTTTATAAATAAGCATACTGTTTCATCAGATTCATTCACCTTTTATATGGATAAGAGTTTGTATATTTATTTATTCATAATCCATGCTGTATTAGTATTCTAGTAATTATTACATGCTGAATCAGTTTGAAACAAGCTTAGATATCACTTGCAAGCAAGTATGGCCTGGTAGCTTGCGCCATGCTGTTGCTAATTATTTTATGTGGTCAGGAGGAGATACTGACATCCACTTAAACCTCCCAGTTTTGACCCAGCAGAATATCGAGGATTTGACAGGAAGAGGAAGAGAGAACTTCCCTAGCAGGTACTCATTTTCAGATGAGCAGAACTGGAGCAACATAAAATAAAGTATCTTGCTCAAGGACACAGCACACTACCCAGTCCAAGAATTGAACCCATGACTTCACAGTCATGAGCCCAATATGTTAACCACTAGGCCACAAGCCTTCACACATGTGTTGCTCACACTTTAATAGATAGCTTTCTGCTACTATCATTTTAGTGGGTAGAGGTGTGCATATCTAGATGAACTGCTAAATAACAAACTCAATTGGATCAATACTCATCATAATTTGTCCAAAAGGTCTCATGAGCTTAATTGCTCAATGAGACTATGAGATTAAATACATGAGGATAAGAGTTTATATAGTTATTTATTCAGGATTGATTTAATCTTTCACCTTTATAAGAGTCAATAAAATAAGTACCTGTCGTGTATTAGAACTAATTCAATCAACTAGTCTTCTCCCATACAAATTTCTAACCATATGTCAATGTAAGATATTATTAGCCACAGGAAAATATAGTAGGGCACCATGCTTCTGTATTAGAATCTCCTTAGCAATTAAATCCTTCTGGAGCTGCTAGAAGTAATTGCTTGTAAAATAATGAAGATGACTGGGTTACCTATTCTACTATTATAAGTGCTGTTGAACTTCACAAATCATTTCAATTACCTTTATTATTGGTGTTGTATGTATGTTCCCTTATAAAAGAAATGACTTAGCAGATTAAGCCTTCAGTGTTCTCCTGCAGCATCATGTTGACTTTCCATAGGAAACAAGGACTTTACTAACAGTCAAATTTACAAACCCACAACTCTATGAACCAAGGAAGAATCTGTAATTTGAAACTGTATGACATATGTACTGAACCATTGCATCAAGTCAATCTAAATTTGTACACCTATCCAAGTAGTATTAGTATTGAAAATAAACATAAAATGAAAGAAAAATGTTATTTGCATAAAATTTTCTTCACAGGAAAAAAACAAAAAAACTAACAAAAACATTCAGAAGTTAGATGTATGCATGTATACATGATCTTTAGTGTGTATATGCATGCATGTATGTGCATGTGTGGACATCCATGTGTACATATATTGATTAGTGAGCATGTGCATTTGCTGGTGCCATCATCAGGTGTACATGAGAATATACATATGTGCATGAATATATATTTGTGTACATATAAGCATGCATTCATGAATACATGACTTTATGAATATATGCCTGCTTATGCATACACTGGATCAGTAACTGGGTCATTGGAAAAAAATAAGTCAATGCCATGAGTTCGTTAAGGTAAAGTTCAACACTGTCATAGTGTGACTAACTCAAAAAAACCAGATTATATCATTACTTACTTGTTGATTGATTATACTTAAAAAAATTTTTGTCGTCCAAAAATTGAAAAGACTTAAAGACTGAGATTTATAATTCAGGTTTTATTATTCAATTTCATTGCTAGAAAAAGGACAATTGAAACATTTAACATTAATCATGTCTCTCACGTTTCCTACTCCATTCTATACAATCCTAGTTAGAGTAATTTAGCAGTTACTGCCCCTGAACAATAGTCAACACCCAACCTGTGCATATCTTGGTGTTTTTTTTAAGCTAGTGATGTTTATACCAGCATGCGCCTTGTATTCTATCACATACCAACAAAGCCTACATGCAACTCACCATAAGCTTTTCAAATTTATATTACAATCCTTCAACACAGACATTACTGAAAATTCCATGGATAAAAATATATTACAGTGCAAACTGATAATCTCAACACTGTTGCAACACTGCTGGAGATTGGAATCATAAAAAAAAAATTTGGATTTAAAAAAAAAAAATCAGCTTTTATTAAGCTTTCGCTACAAACACCATCTAAGCTTCCAGACACAAAAGTGATTGAACTGCAAAAAAAGCTAATTCCACCAATAATAATTATCAAACTTTCACTGCAAACACCACCAGATTCTCAACAACAACAACAACAAAATAAAATTTTAAAAATCTGGATAACAAACTGATCACTTCAACTACAATTATCATCAAATTTCTGGGCAGTAAATTGAATGCATCATGTCCACATAGTCAAATACTTGCATGACAATGTGCAGCATGTTTCTATATCAGAGTAAGTTGTTGGCACAAGCTGACTAAGTTACTTCAGAAACAAGAATCATCTATATAGGGCAAAATGAATGTTATATTCATTTCTAACATTACTTAAGACAAAAATAATGTTAAATCGTTGATACTTTAAAAATCTTTGCTGTACTTTCTATCAGACCAATAAAGAACAACATTGACTCAAGTTGATTCCATGACATGTAAATTCTACCAAACCAAATAATTCTAAATAAAGCATATCTAAAATAGAGTTTCTTTGCCAACAACTGTACCAACCAAGTCATCTAAATATACAGATCTAAAACACATAAGAACATTGTGTTAAAAAAGAAAAGGAGAAAGAGAGGGAAACATTTATAAAAATAGATGAAAGAAGAGGAAAAGATAGAGAAGGGAAAAAGAAAGGGGGAGAAGAAAGCAAATGAGATAAACGAGATAGTAAAATGTATAGGATGCTTTTCAGAATTCAAAACATTCTTACTGCCTCACTCTTTAGTTATCAAGTTAAGATAATGTTTAAAGCATTTTTATCAATAGTTAATCTGCACAGATAATGCAATAACAACAGCATTTTCTAAAGTCTTCCCTTCTAGATTGGAGCATGGGAATAATTGTGTGTAAGACTATTAACCTACAATTGTCCACTTTGAATAACTGAAGGTTAGCAGGCATAAGTGAGAAGAGACTAAACCAAGACAAATACAATCATAGAAGTCAAAATAGTCAGATGAATTCTGCAGATAAATTAGCAAAAAATAGAAAACTTAAAACCAACAGCTTCTGTTCTATCACTTGTATTATTTCTCTTCCATCATAGCTATCTTTCATCAAATGTTCACAAGAAACATTAAATGTTTAACCCTTTCAACAGGCTTTTGCTAACACTTGTAACGGACAGCTATAGCAATAATTCCTTACAACACTTTAACTCTTTGAAGATAATAACAATTAAAGCTTCTACCATTTTTATATTCATAAATTTTAGAGCAGTTCTGAAAGAAACACACTATAACAAGGAATGAAGTTAAGTTGAAAATACACAGTTCAGCAGGAAATAAGATTTGCTCTTAGTTATATCTGAAACTTCTGTCATTATTTTAACCTTCTGCTGAAAGAAATGTTTAAAATGATAAATACTCAATACCAACACTTTAAAGAGTTAAAGGTATAAAAACGATATGACAGAGATGAAATATCTATCTTAAAAAGAGACGAAAAACTTTTCTGGTAATATGGCCATAGGATATACATAGTCGAGACCCAACAAATCAAAGTAAGTATTTTTAAATCAGTTTTGCAAGTCTCCTCTTTAACTGCTGCAAGTCACAAACAAGGAATGGATTTAAGAGTGAGGTATCAATATTTGAAGTGGCAAGCTTACTCTAAAACTGCAGATTTAATATAGAAATGGAGGGAGAGAGAAATGGCCAAGGGAGAAGAGAAGGCAAAAATAACATCAAGATGAACAGTCAAAAATACATACCGAAAGATGAGCCCTCACGGGTGACTAATGGTTCAATCAAACCTAGAAGGAGATATTTTACCGCTAAGACATTGTGCAACCACCATTTATGCGCAGAATGGTTAAATGATTAAGTTCGCTTCGCAACCACGAGGACACGGATTCGATCCCATTGCGTGCTATCTTGGACAAAGCTGATCCCATTGCATACTATCTTGGACAAATCCCTATCCTATGTTCCATTGCGTGCTATCTTGAGAAAATGCCGATCCCATTGCATGCTATATGAGCAAATGTGATTTAAGATCATCGAAGACCTTCCTTTAGTTGATTTAAACGATTTCAGACAAAATAAATTTTGGCGGTTGATTCGTCTCTTTGCACATAACCATTATAGATTTCTTTCGTCAAGTATTCGCCATTCTTTATCCATTTCCTCCACTGGATTACCTTTTCTTCATTATTAAACTAGTTACCATTTAATAATGCGTTACCTTGTATCATAGGCAACCGTTCGTCATGCACGTTCGCCTCTGAAATGCAATAAACTTGTTGAGACTTTGTAATTTAGACTTTCCAACAAAATAATGAAATTGGCGTGATATTAGCATGCATAATTGAGAGGAAAGCAACACAGGTATTGGTTCTAGTAGGGCGAATTTTGATTCGGTCGCATGGTAACTCATCTAAAGTAACTCTTTGATCAATTTTATGTTGCCTCAGGCTCTTTTGCACCATGATCCCGGATGCATATTTTACTTGAGAATAAGCCACATGCTTGTGAATTTGATAGATCAACTTTGCGGGTACCATCCGGATGTGACGTCATCATAGGTACGCAGCAAATGCTAACATAATCATTACAGTTTAAAAACATTAAACGTAAATGAAATTTGATATTTTATTGAAATAAGAAGCTAAATAATTCTGCTGAAGCCAGAAAGAGATTTAATTTTTGCATCGCTTAACCATTTTCACATGGACTCCATGATGTGCGTATGTGTAACCTTGACTCTTGGAATATTAAGCTATTCTTTTTCTCCTTAAAACTCATTAAATAATAAATGAAAGTGTTGGATTACGCCGACTTTCTGATAAAAATTAACGTCCAATGGAGTTGTTAATATAAGCTGATCTTATTTAATTCCCTGTATCGTGAAACTCGATACATGAGACAAACTACCAGTTTCAGTTTCAATAAAAAAACAAAACATATCTTCTGCAACGTGTATTGACTACTCCTCTCTCATTCATCCAACATAAACCAATGTACGTACTACGTATGAATACATACATTATATATATATATATATATAAAATCTCAAACCAGGTTATGTAAACAAACATTTTATAATTCATTACATTTTTTTAGACGCGATGGAGTAAATGGAATAAAGGAAGAACTAACTCTCCAATGCTGGTTAGTCGTGAAAACGGCAGTAAGAAGGAAGCTGGAAAAAAAGCGCTAATTTTGGTGGAGAATTTGCTGGCTGCAGTTTAGTTTAGAACAATCGCCGGAGTCGAGATAGACGGTGGTTCGTTTCCAGCAGCTGCTGGTTAGCATTTTTCCCACCTTCCTTGGGTTTCACCCGTTCTTACTGCCGTTTTCACGGCTAACCAGCGTTAGATAGTTAGTTCTTCGTGTATGTATGTATGTATGTATGTATGTATGTATGTATGTATGTATGTATGTATGTATGTATGTATGTATGTA
>JAOPUL010000839.1:38491412-38509891 GCA_027564515.1 Octopus rubescens | reverse complement strand
ACACACACATATACACATACATACACACACATATACACATACATACACACACATATACACATACATACACACACATACACACACACACACACACACACAATGTATATATCAGTGTTTGCCTTTCTTAGCAGTTTTATATTATATCTGTTGTTCCTATATGTACCATTATTACTAAATGTTTCCCATTCCGTGATAGTGGAAGACGTTAAGAAGAGCCTCTAGCCATCTAATCAAATGTCTGATGTTCTGAAATGAATTACAATTATTAAAAGGCTAATTATTCAAACTATCAAGCTCATCATTAGAGTGTACATTTGCAACATTTTCATCTACACCAAGTTTTAAATCAGTTGAATATTCAATGATTGTGAAGTGTATAATTCCTGAATGGGTACGTTGCTCCACCTTGGATTGATTTAGAAATAAAAGTCCTTTGTTTGAATCTAGTCTCGGACAATATACATATTTAGCAATAATAACACCTAGTGACAATTGGCGCTCCAGTCAAATTAAAGCACAGTGTAAAATTAAATATTGTAGATAAACACTCTGAAGATGAAGTTAATAGTTTTTAAAATTATCATCCTAAGAACTATCTTTAATGGAATCAGCATGAGGAATATAAACATAGTTTAAATAAAGAAATTAAGCAGATCTGTTCAGTTATAACTTATACACTTGTCAAACACCAATATAGTCATAAAAGTTTGTACTTGACCCTTTTTTTACCATATTTCTATTGTTACAATTCATTTTGGAAATAAATTATTGGAATAACTGTCATTATTAAGCTGGTGTTTGGAACATAAATTAGCATGAAATTTTGAATGAAGGTTTTAATTTAGATCACTTTACAACAGAGAAATTTGTATCATAGAAGTAGAGACGCTCTCAGATTTGTTGGTATCTAATGGTTAAGCAATTAAAATTTAGTTAAAAAATCACCCAATTTATGAATCAAGTTTAGTTTTTAGGTTAAGTTACCTCTGTATATAATTAGATCTGAAATAGAAAAGTTAGTATAAGTTTCAATGAATTTCAAAAGAATACATTTTGATGATATTTTATTTTATTTTATTTTATTTTATTTATTGAACTTTTTTTATTGATTAGTAAATAAATGATTATGCACAGAAAATATATTTGAAAAATCAGGCAGATGGCTTTCTGAAAATAGTAAAAGATGCACCAGGTTTAATTCAATCAAGCTAGACAGTTGTACATGAACTGTCAGCACAAGCTTTATTTGCAAAAGTTGGGTACTTTTTTTTTTCAGTTAGTTTAAATTAAGGACAACTAAGATACAATATAAAACAAGTGTCACCATTTGAACTTGTGACCTTTGTTCGTAAAGTCCATCACATTAATTAATTAATGTCACAATATCATGTCACATTGTATTTTGTTCCTAATATTTTGAGATAACAAAAAAATAATTATAAGTCATAATCATCAGTATATTATTATTTATTTATTTATTTATTTTTTCAATAAAAAGAAAAGTCCATAACGTTTTATAGTTGTTATCGTGAAGCAACTTCAAAATAAGTATAAAGTCAGAGATCAGCTGTTAAAATTCATTTTGTATTACAAAAGTAAAACAAAAGAAATATGGAGCTGGTGTGAGAACTGGAAGAACCAGAACCACTAACATATGAAGTGCTGTGTTTCTACAACAAAAAATAGCTGACTTAAATTTGTTATATACTGTTCAACAGCAAAATTGGGTTTCTCATTTATTGAGTATATTTAAAATTTTACTCTTTTTACATCGTTTTTGTTTTTTTTTACATTATTTAAAAGGTAGTATACTGTCATTTAAACATTTTGGTAATTATTTCATAAAATAATGTTGAGCACAGCCAGTGTTAATATTGACAGAAACCTCATCAAACTGTATGTTTCATTCATGGCTCTTATTAAAGCAATGCTTTTTTAACTGCCAAACCTGTTGAGGAGACAAGGATGAGGTAGGACTTGGTTTTGCAGCAAACCAATCTCCCTTCACAGATTAATTAATCAAATATTATTCCGTCAGTAGTCAAACTCAAAGATTATGAGCCATGAAACTGTCAAATATGGTCAGTTTGATACTTTTGATACTGTTATTATCACTTTTAAGTGATGGATTGGCGGAATCAATTCAGTGTAGGACAAAATAGCTGTAAACAGCATTTAGTTACATTCTGAGTTCAAATCCCATCAAGGGGTTGATAAAATAATACCAGACAAAATACTATAGGTCGATACAATTAACTATACCCACTCCCCGCCACAATATGGGGCCCATTGCCTTTGTTAAAACTTCATAGTATCACTTTAACAAGAATGGTGAATGAACAGAAATGGTTAAAATGCCAGCTTAAATGTCTTATATTTAATTATATCCTTTTACATCCCAAGTTCAAATCTTACCCTGTTGACTTTGCTTTTTATTCTTCTGGGTTCAATAAAATAACCACCAGTTGTTACTTAAACCCAGTTTAGTTTTGGTCAAGCTGACATATCAAAAAGTACTCTGTTGTATCAAGGTCTACATTATCCATGGTGACCATCCCTTTTTTACCTTATGGCACACTAGAGATCAAATCATAAATTGTTGGCACACTTTGAATGGAATGTTGAAAAAAAAAATGTTTCTTATCCTGGGCATAGCTACCCAACCACATGGTTTCAGGTTCAGTCCCACTGCATGGCACCTTAGGCAAATGTCTTCTGTTATAGTCCCAGGCCAACCAAAGCATTGTGAATGAATTAATTTGGTAGACAGAAATTGAAACATCATTATCATATGTGCATGTGTGTCTACATTTTTGCTCTACTAAAGCTGCTCACTACAAGTGGTGATGTCATTTCTCCTGTGAACACAATCATTATCTGCTCACTTAGCACCTTCAAAGATGTGTAAAATAACAGATCCCTTACTTGTAAACATGTATAAGTTAGCAACAGGAAGAGCATCTGGTTGTAAAACAATGCTTTGATAACACATACATCTAACTCATGCTTGTATGAAAGAAAAAAAGAAAAAAAGAGCAAAATGGATATAAACACTAACTTGTGTAAATTTATAACACATTTTTCCAGACATTCAAACATTAAGTATGAGTTTTCTAAAGTCATTGATATTTTCAAAAACCTGTGGTGCATTTAGAAACATCTTGCAATGACCCATTTCAGAATCACAGCTTTACACCAATGCTTCCCAAGCTTTTTGCTGAATGCCCACCTAAAACGTTAAATACTTCCACACTCAACTCCTTTGTAATAAAGATGGCAACTGTAATAAATGTATTGCTCATTGTCTCTTTATGGTACTTAATGCACCCCTAGGGAGTGGCGATTTCCTTCAGAACCACTATCCTACACAATATAGCATTCGAGGTGAATCTAATATTCTATGAAACCCCTGGTCCCATAAACTGAATACATGAAATGCCTTCACTCAAAAGACATTGCATAAACAATTGAGTTGTGCCTGGTACTACAGGAAAAGAAGGCATTAAACTGACATGATGACCCATTGAGGTGGCAAGGATATTAATTATTTCTTTAATTAGACATTATGTCTGGCTTTTCCCAAAGAAACAGGCATTGCCAATAAAAAGGAAGCTATTATACCCAAGAATCAGACCCAAACTAGGAAGTACATTTGTAGAGAACTTACTCCATCATTAAACAGCTGCAACAATAATGATGTTTTGGCCTAGCATATTTGCAATTTTTTAATGGACAAAGAGTATAATCAATTGAACTCCTCTCAGTATTACATTGGTGTTGTATCAAACCTGGAGGGGGACCACAGATTTAGTATTCAAGTTTTGAACTCAGAGTACCAAACCAGCAGCAAAGCATTTAGTAATCAACAATCTTGGCTATAATAAGGATGTTTTTACAATAGGAATGAAATTCCAATTTAAAGAGAAAAAGAAATTAATATTGTGAAATTCATGACTTTCCCTAAAAGCAACATACTGAAGCAGTCCCAATTAGTAATTGAAACTGGGTATTGAATTTCCTTCACTGAAGACTTGCCGCTAATGATAATAATGTTACAAAAGGATTAATCACCAACATTGTGCCTTGAGAGAATGTATTTGAGCCGTAATTGACCCATATGTAAATGTGTACCATTGAGAAATACAATTTATTGCAACAGGGGTACTGAAATATTGATTTTAAACTTTGGCATAAAGCCAGCAATTTCGTTGGAGAGGATAAGTTGATTACATCGACCCCAGTGTTCAGCTGGTACTTATTTTATTGACTCCGAAAGGACGAAAGGCAAAGTCAACTCGGCGGTGTTTGAACTCAGAACATAACGTCAGAAGAAATGCCGCTAAGCATTTTTCCCAGGTGGTAACAATTCTGCCAGTTCACCATCTTCATTTATTGCAATAGGGGTACTGAAATATTGACAAGTGTTAGATAGCAATACTCAGATTTTCTTTTGTTTTGTTTTTTTGTCACAGCAGTACATTGCTGAATGAGATTAGAGAGGATTTGTCTGTGAAAGGATGAACTTAGAACTTAGCTCACATCTTTTCACAGAGAAAAAAAAAAACTTCTTGTCTAAGTTAATAAGGTAATAAAAAAAAAAGGTTTTTATCATCTCTACTTTTGCTTTCATTACAATTTTGTGAGGAAGTGTGTGCAATGGTACAATTTCATCAGAGAAATAACAGCAAGTCAATAAACAGCTTTTAACCAAAAGATCTGTATCAACATTTCACCTTTTCCATAACAATTCACCTGTTCAAAATAAGTAAACATTTGTCTTTTGTAAATTGCATTCCAAACATCAGCTTAATATACCAATATTTTTAATCAAAAACCATTCCAGTTATTTCACTAAATCTCACCCAATCCTTGATTATTTTGAAAATTAACTGTAACCCATATACAGTTCATTTTTTCTTTGTTAGAAGTTTAATCATAAAAGGCGTTATACTTGTAACATTATTTCTCTGATAGAAACTCAGTCTTCACATCAATGCAAGTGTGTATATAAATGCCTACATAAAGGTTATGTCATTATTAAAGCTCATTTCTTTCTCTGTTTAAAAAATACCAAAATATGGCAATTTCTTTTGACCTAGCACAAACCTCATCTTTGGTAAGGAAGATTCAATATGATTACTTGAATCAGTTCTAATATATTATAAATAAGAACTGTCAATGGCTTAGTTGATAAGGTTGCAACAAGCTAGCAGAACTGTTAGAGTATCAAGAAAAATGTCTTGTAGTATTTGTCCTGACTCTTTACAGGGTTAATAAAGTACAAGTCAAGTACTAAGGTTGATGGTACCAACTAATTCCTACTCTCAAAACTGCAGGCCTTGTACTTAAATTAGAAATTCACTTCTTTTATCATCAATCTCCCACCTTTCCTAAATGATGACTGAAAGGCAACGTTAACTCTGCAAAGAATTGCATTCAGTTAGAAGTATCACTTGACCTCTAATATCATAAAATAGGTCTTAGTGCCCAGTTTAACACCACCGCATGGCACCTTAGATGCTTCTAGCAGAGTCCACTCTGTTGCAAGCATTTAGGTCGTCTCCAGTTTAGGATACCTTGGCAGGCCTATAAAGTGTCATAGACCCTTGCCTTTCCTCCCAACTAAAGGATAAAAAAAAACTAAAGAGTCAATACTTAATTCTTATCTCTCTTCCAATCTGTTGCAAATAGCATTTCCAGATCATCAGGTATTATTATTCTTATTAGGAAATACAAAACAAAACTAAAGATTGATCCAAAGATATCATCTAAATGGGAATTCAGCACATTATACAGCACACACTATGACTACATGTATTCATAAATACTTCATATATATATATATACACACATACATATACTGTCCTGTAAAAGATTTGTTCATAGAGACAGTACTGGAGATTGAATCATGTGAACCAGTGAGTGGTTTCCCATTGTCAAAGACAGCTTTGGCTACAACTATTAAATAGACTGATCCATTGAAAGTAAAGTGTCTTTTCTTTGCCAGAAATAAACCCACTTTGTTGGCAAGCCACTGACAAGCCCAGTAACATCATTGCTTTTTAATGTCTACTTTTCCATACTTGCATGGGTCAGATGCGACTACACTGGGGCAGTATATCTGAAAAATAGAAACATGAACCTCAGTGGCCAAGTTTGGAAACCTCAGCTGTAAACATCATCATCGTATGTCCATTTTTTTTATTACTGCGTGTGTGTGTGTGTGTGTGCGCGTGAATGTAGTATTTTTATTTGATTTATTGACATCATGGCATTAAATTAGTAAGAGAAAGAAAAAATTTCTAATAATAAATTCGAAAACAGTGTAATAGATTTCTAAAAAGCTATGAGCTCAACCCATTGACTTCTTTCTCATGCCTCAGTTGTAGATATTTTTGCAATTAATCAAATAAGTCTCTTAAGTATTTATCCACAAGCTGAGGTTAAAAAAAAAAATTACACAAAATAAATGTACAGCCTAAGAAATTCCACTTCTTATTCATCATTTCCATCTTCTTCTTTATCTTTCAGAGCTGAAGAGAGTTGGTAGCATTTGCCACTAGGCAGTAGTGCCCAGCCCAACTGCAGGAAAGTGATGGCTCTAGGGCCTGAACTTCCACTTGTTAAACATCACTGCTGTAAAATGAAATATCCCACATTAAACAATATCAATACAAGTCTTGCTCATTCCTGAAGCAAAATCAAATTTAATAGGTTTTGTTTTGTTTTTTTCTAACTCAACAGTAATCATATTTTTACTACTGACTGTATTTAAAATTTGAGCAAATGCTAACAGATGAACACAAACATCAACACATGACCAAACTAAAGCACACACACAGGGGATAAACCAAGCACAAAATGTTCACTAACATTATTCCCATGATTTAAAATAGCTGATTTCCGGCAGAAAGTCAATTTATGGTACAAAAGGCCAAGAGAAGGAGGAGAGATGCAGTGAAACAACTGACTCCAGAAAACAGGTCGAAGAAGCTAGTAATTTGAGTAGAAAAAATATGTGTAAATATAAACATCACATTGCAACTATAGAAGATCAAGGTCGATTGGCTTGTTTAAGTTGTGTCACATGTTTTTAGCGAAAACAAACAAAACAAAAAGAATTTTAAAAAATGAGGACTTCAACAACTGTTTAAGTGTTAGAAGCCTTTCCTTTTCATATGGGTCATGAGCCATAGGTTCAAATTCTGAATCATATTGAATTGCATATACCAGGAACATTTCTCTCTCATTATGCCAATATTAATAACACACGCACTGGTTCAATTCAATTTCGCTCTCACCTATCTATATATCTTTACTGTTGTTTATGAGTTGCCACATTCAACTCTACTTGAGCAAGTAATAAACAAAGGCATGGTCAATCAAAACTGAACATTCCTCACAAGGCTGGACCTAGTAGAATCTTATTGGCTTTCTATTGAAACTTACTTAGCTTTATCAATCCCATCTTATTCTACTGTGATATATATTTATAAGTAAAAGAGAAAATTTAAACAAAAAATTTGAACTAAAAGGAGTGGAAGAGAAAGTGAAACACTGAAGGAATGGAGTGAACGAAAGTGAAAGGAAGGGGTGTTGAGAGTAAAGGAAAGTGAGAAACCAAGAATATTATTGGTATACATCAGTTAATAAGTTCAATGAATAACAGATACTGGTACAAATTAATATAATGAATACAGTTGATTCCTTGGAATCAGTAGAATAGAAAAAAACAAGGAAAAGAAAAAGAAAAAAAAAGATATGTAGAGAAAAACAAGGGGGTAGGGGGCAATGCAGCAGAGGGTCAGGGGATGGAGACGGCACATGTCCCAGGAGGGGGAGGAGTCAGCTGCGCCCTGCGGTAATGACCGCGGTGGCATTGCCACAGAGAATGGCCAGCAACACTTGCTGCAGTAGCCACACCATCTCGCGGGGCTCATTTCTCTGGCGGGTCACAGCAATCACTATTTTGTGAAGGAAATCTGTGGTATGAGGACCAAGAACACCAGACGTCTGAATGGCTACTGGCATGAACTGATAGTGAGCAGCCAAGTTCCTGTACTTGTAGACCCCCCGTTGCAGGCTGCAACACCAGGGTTTGTGGCAGAAGCCTCGAGGTCAGTGCCAGAGAACGTGTCACAGCACGTTGTGTCCCAGATTAGGGATCTGGTGTCTGAGATTGTGCTTAAAATTGGCTCTAATCTACTTTTGAAATAATCTCCTAAAATTCTTTTCAGTAGCAGCAGCAAGAGCCTTGTCAGTCAATGGCAGCATCATCCTCTCTCTCTCTCTCACACACATACACAATCATACAGGATTAAAGTGAAGGCTGTTAGAAATGATGCAATATATCTACACCCTCACCCTGATCTCATGCACACTTAAATGTTACATTTCTCTATTTTGGCTTTAAAGACACAGGAAACCCATACAAACGTTAAAAAAAAAATTACGATGATAAAATGAACATCAAACATCTACCAATGACCATATGCATACATAATAGAGTCTTGTGTGTGTTTAACAAAAACAATAGTTAACAACATAGTGTAGTGAACTGTACCTCCCCCTTAGTACTGATTTTTAGCTGAGCACTAAAAGCTAAAGGTCTTTGCTAGACACAGAGTAGCCATATCCCTTTTGGCCAAAAGAATGGCATTATCAACCTGACTAGCATTCCTTTAACATTCATTTTCCATGCTGGCATGGGTTGGACTTAGGAAGAGCATCCAGCCATAGAAACCAAGCCAAATCAGACTGGAAACTAGTGCAGCCCTCCGACTTGCCAGCTCCGGTCAAACTGTCCAATCCATGCCAGCATGGGAAACTGACGTTAAAGGATGATGATGACACACACACACACCCATCATATTCACTTTTCTATGCTTGCATGGGTCAGATAGAATGTGCTAAGGCAGGTTTTCTACAGCCAGATGCCCTTCCTAACACCAGACTTCACTTGCTTCCAAGCAAGGTAATATTTGCCCAAAACTGGACATATATTCATGGAAGTCTGGAAACGAATGCATTGGCTTGTTTACAACCATCACAAGATGTCAAGACAAGAAGGCACAAACACATGCCCACACACATAACATATATATAGGCATCTTTCAATTTTCATCTACCAAATCTGCTCATAAGGCTTTGGTCAGCTCAGGGTTATTGCCCAAGGTGTCACATAGTGGGACTAAACATCAAATTAAGTCAACTTCTTAGCCACATAGCAGTATCTGTGCCTACACACACACATATGCCTAATTCAAATGTCACATGGTTTTATATTATCTAAGCATAGTTATCTATACCAATGCAACACTAACAGCACACATGACATGCATGTGTTTTAGTACACACATATGAATGAAGGACAAGTAACAAAGATGACTAAAGAATCAAATTATAAAACCAGAGGTAAATCTTTGATCACTGAACAATATCACAAATAATTAGTTCATGGATGCATTTCAATTAAAGATAATTGAGAGACCATTAAAGATAAACTTTATCAGAGGCAAGATATTTCCCATAGATAAGGGATTTTTTTTATCTGAATGAATGAATAATCGTTACACTATATTGACAGTATGGTTTGGTTTAAAGGTTGTAGAACTGAGATGAATGAACAATTTTTTTTTTAATTAGTACTTAACATTTGCTAGATAGATAGATTAGATATATGTAAACTAAGAATGTAACTAATTAAAAGAACTATTGGGCCACTACTTGCAATGGTTGACTAAGTGAAGAAAATTGATTTAGTTGTAGATGGTAAACAAAACTGATGTAGACCAAGGAAGATTCAGATACGACTGTTTGATTAGATCTTACAAAACTGAATTTGGCTGACCAGATGATAAAGAGAGCTGTAGCAATGCTGTTTTAGGCATGTGTTTAACACCCTCAAACACATGCCAAAATTGAAAATTTCACATTAAAGTGATAATGGTGAATACAATAATTAAGAAATGAATTAAAAGCAATTCAACTGAGCTCAATTGACAAAAAGTATAAATAATTATGCATTATATATGCATCCTCAACTGAAGATATGGTTTTTACAACTGAATAGCTCTTTTTAACAGCCATTGATAATTGTACTGTACAGCAAAATTAAAAGATCTTGGGCTTGTAAACTGATTAGTTAAGCAGTCATCACTATCAACTTGAATATGTATGGAACTTTTACTTTTTATATAGACACTATTCACTTTCCAGTAATATGAGAGATGTGCATCCTTGTTTACAACTGCCACGTAATACCTAAAAAAAGGAAAACTGAAGTGGAACAGTGCCGAGGCAAAATTTAATGATGGAAAAAAGTGGGGGAGTAACTAAACCACAAATTACTGGCAACAGAGATAGAAGCAGGTCAGAGATGTGGCAGGATGTCGCAATTAACAGATATATAACCTCAAAAGAACAGAGGTGACATTAAAAAAAAAAAAAAAGAAAAAAAAGAGAATGGGGATTGGATAAAATGGGATTCATCCCACAAATGCATGCTTAAAGCCCTATACACAAGCCGGATGTCCCATTGATATTGACACTGAATACATCACTAAACCAAGTGCTTTTTACCCTACATTTTCTGTGTCACTAATTCACATGACTGTCATGCTAACTTTATACCCTTTTGTGCCATCATAGACTTTTATATTAGCATCAATCTCAATCTTTCCTCTTATCTTTTACTTGTTTCAGTCATTAGACTGCGACCATACTGGGGCACCTCAATATTTATTTTCTTTATATTATATTTCCATTCCTTTCAAGCCCACAGTAGTTCATCAGTAAAACCATCATATCTTATCTCAATCACTTCTCATGTTATGTTGGTTGTTCTCTGCCATAAGTGCCTTCTGCAGTCTTCATAGTATCTAATTCAAGAATTCATAACTGGAAGTTGAAATCTTATTGGGGGTTGATAAAATAGACTATAATTATAATAATATATCAGTTCTAAATAGTAGAAATTGTTAAGTTAGTTTTCATTTATTTGCATAAAAGATATACATCTACAATCACTGAACAAAGCTCTTTTTTGTGATTGTAGATTTCTAATGAGTTTCTTAACAAACCAAGTAAAGGATAAAGAGAAATAAAATGAATTTTTAAAAAATATTATCCAAGTAGCTTTCATTGAGTAAATATCAATGAAAAGATGTTGTTTGGTTTAAAAGTGAGCAATAGAAGTGTAATATTTAATTTCAAAAATTATCAACAACTCAATATTGAATTGAAACATGATGATTACAAAATGAAACTACTAGATCAATAAAATGTGATAACTCAATGGTTAATAGAAGATACAGCACAGTACAAAAATGTCAAATTGAGAATAACAATTTCAACAATTATCATTGCAAAGTTTTATGATTTCAAATATAGCTTCCAATCATATATAATATTAAAGCTAAAGAGTTAATATTTCTATGGTTTACAAGGATTAAGACAGCCACAGCTTCAATCCAATTTCTATAGCATTAACCAGATGAAAGATAATTTTTTTTCCTTTGGTCAGTCAGAAGTAACTTTTCTGAGAAATCATTAGCTATTTTCCAGCAAGACTTATGTGGATATGGTACAAGATTTCCTAATTTAGAGAAGTATCAGGATAAGAAAAACAGAAAGAGGGGACAAATATAATATACTGGTGAAGGAATCTTGATAGAGTGCTTTGGCCCTTGTGGAGAGTATGGTCTAGGATGCTTGCTTCTGGAGCAACACCACTAACCTGGATAGTGCAAACCAAACAGACAGTACTATATAATGTAACTCATACTTGTTCTTTATAAAGGGTCAAAAACTGATAAGTGAAGTGGGGTTTGGGGGTGGGTTTTTTTTTAAAGAATTCACTTTGACGAGAAGCTCTGGCCTATATGATACAGTTCAGACAATGCTACAAATGAGAATACTTTTAACTGTAAAAATATGTACATAACAGAAAATAATACAACTGTGCTGTCCTGGTACATAATTGCTTCATTTTCATAAAATATAACCCAAACAAGACCTACCATATGCCTATCCAAGATACATGACTAATTTCATTGAAATATTATCAAAAGAACTAACATTTTAAAATGGGTGGCAAACTGGGGAATTTATTTTATTAGATTCAAAGTAATGTACTTTGCTCTCAAGATAGGTATCATGACCAAATTTGAATTCATGGTCTTCCAATCATAATCAAAAATCTCTTTTATACATTATGCTATACGGAAAAATATTTCCACATATATACAAGATACTCAAGTGTTCTTTTTATGTATAAGAATTTAAGCATATTTGTTTAGTAAATGGGACCAAAGTTTTTAATATCAATGATCAGATCAAAGTAGAAAATGTAAAGATTATAAATGAAAGTCATTTCATACAGATTTTCCATTCTTGTAATTATTTTTACAGTTTTAAGCAAAGGAATTTATAAATTATACAGCAAACAGGCTCAACTACAAGGTATGTTATTGCAAGAAGATTCTATTTTATGTTCTCAGAATCTTGATAATAAGAGCTCATCAAAATCATTGATTCGACGTCTGGGTTTTTGTATATTAATATAGGTAGTACAAATCTATGGCACAGAATGTGGCCACTCCTCTCAATCCTGTATCATCTTGTCCTTGAGACTCAATATTCTAGAGGTGTGACCTCATCACTTAGTTGCATGTTTTCATTTGCTAAGCTCCACTTATTCATTAAAAAAACTAAATTCCTCCCTCATGCAAGTTAATTCATAATGATAGAGGTTTAAATCCAATTTCTGTAGAACTCCCACCAGCACATGGTCTATCAAACATTTATTGAACTGACTTTTATCAATGTAGGCTTCCAACAGACTCCTCAAATTCTAAGTCTTGCAAAAGGTTTTCTATAGATAGGATGAAGGCTTTAATGACTTAGTGGGATTTCCACAGTAAAATAGTGATCAGTAAACTAGTATCAAATAAGCTGTCTCATCAATTTACCAATAAGATAGTTTTAAAATAAATTTCAAACCTATTCATCTCAAATTATAGGCACAACAATCTTATAATATTGATTTCTCTTTAAAATAATAGGCATTTCTTGATTTTAAAGTTAGACAAAGCAGTGGCAATAAGTTTTCAGCAGACTAAATATAATGCTTATTTATTCATGTTATTGTCTCATAGCTTCAAGATTTCGATGATGTGATTAGTTTTACAATGACATTGTTGAGTATGTACGAGAGGCTGGATCTGGATGATTTGAATATAAAACAGGTAGATATGGCTGGTTTAAATGCTAAAGGGCTAAATTTGAATCTCAGACTTTGTGATTTATGTAGAATAAAATGATGAAAGTAAATAAAATAATTATTCTTAGGGGAAGGAAATGAACTGAGGAAAATTATTTTTTTAAAATTGAAGAACTTGAAAGAGGCTCTCAACAACCTGAAGCAGTTCTTCACTTCATAAGAGAATTGTAACATTTCCAAGGAAATAATGACACAAAATTAAAACCCAATCGTTAGACATTGTGACAGACATATATATATCAGTATTCTCTGTTACAATTCAATGTTACAAAAATGCCTATTGCTGATCACAGTGAGAGCCATTTACAAGTACTAGCATATAGTAATTGCAGCACATTAATAATTACACTGGATTGCTGTATTGAGTATTTTCTCTCTTGTTTGTAAATTCAAACATGCACATATATTTTATATATACATTCTGCATGAATGTATACATATGCTTGTATGTGTGTGTGTGTGTGTGTGTGTATATATATATATTATATATAGGCACACACACACACATGATTATGCATATACATGCATACACACACATCTAAATAAGACAACAACAAAAAAAAAACTTTTGAGTGGCATAGTCCTCCAACCCATCTAGATGAAGATCACTCCTGCCGACTCCTAAAGTGACAACCTGTCTGACCCATGAAAGCATAGAAAGTGGATATAAAACAATGATGACATATTTAAATGACCACACTAAAGCCATTTCGACCAAAGGTCTTGCCAAGTGTGATTACATTAAGTATGATTAATAAATATATAAATACAATCTCTACAGCTTCTTTATGTATTATTGAGTACTACTTTGAAAGATACCTATTTTGTTTTACTCCCATTACCATACACAAATATATATATATATATATATATACATACATACACGCACACACATATTTGAGCCTTAGTCTTCCACTAACTAAGATAATGGAAGAATTAAAAGAAACAAATGAAGTAGGATTTGCTACTGATACAATTACTTTCTTTGTTCCTGGAGTTTTATGAAAACATTTAATAAATTATTTAGTAAAAATATTAATTGTAGACAATTAATTGGTCAGTTTTGCAAATTTCCTTGAATAAGAAACAAAATCCCCAAAGTTATATTTTAATAAATTCTCCTATTTTGAAGTATATTTTTATTGTGATGTGTTCCAAGCTGGTTACAGATTAAATGTAGTAAATATGACAATATTAACTGTCAGTAACATTTCTAGTGGGCCCAAGTTCTCTAACTACTGAACGCTGAAGTTTGAAAAGGTGAAGCCTAAGCTTGACCACCCCAAGTTGTGTTGCCTGGATGAGAGTGTGTGTTGTAATCTCCGAAATATCCAGTGACCCTCGAATACAACACTGACGCTGCGTGCAAGTATTACATCAATAGATGTACGTTGAAGTAATAGGAGCTAAATAGCTGTTTGATATAGACAATTATATGAATTGAGGATGGTTAAATATATATTCTTATATTCAGTTGATTAATAACGTTAATTGTTCAACCACTTTATACTTCGATAGACAGGAGCAGTTACTCCTATGATAAATTGACCAAAACTATTTGAAAAAAAAAGGGAGGGTAGGCAAAAGACATTCTGAGGATGAAGAAATCAACGTTTGATTAATTCTGCCTTTCAGAAATAAACTTCAATTATTTGTTTGGTATCCAGAAGCAAAATCCAAGCAGTTCTTATCAATTCTAACACAAACACGAGACAATAAAACGTTATATCAAAACCCCAAATTACCCTTTTTTTTTTAAACCACATTAATGAACTAAAGCTATTATATTAGAGAGAAAGAGAGATTTGAAATACACGTAATATTAAATTTATGGGCCTCCGACTTCGTTTCTTCATAACTTTCTGAAAAATGTATGTTTTATTAATGAAATCTTTTACAAATATGTTTCAGATGATGTAGATTATGTCGGAATTCGATGCGAAAAATATTTGGGTGGCTCGGATAATTCACACACCTAAACGTTTTGATGAAGTGTGTGAATTATTCGACAGCCACCCCACATTTTTTTTAAATTTTCATTCTGACATAATTGTAATTTACACCATCTTATTTTAAAATATGCATTTTTTTTTTCAGAAGGATATGAAGAAACACAGCCAGGTGGGGGCACATCTGTAGTTACGTGCGAATAAATTAGGTGAAATGGTTCACTCGCAACATCAGCTTCATATTCGAGTAAGAAAGAAATCGTTTTTACCCCGCAAAACTTTACTTCAATTAAAAGAAGGGAATTTATTGGCAGAATCCAAAAAAATAACCTAACTTCGCCAGCAAATATTAACAAAATCTCGACAAACTGATGAAATGGTTCCCAATCCCATGTGAAACAATTCACTTCGCTTACTGCACAAAATCCTTGAAAAAGGCATGAATGTCATAAAATCTCATTCCCACTATTTATGCACATGATTTTAATGCACAACGGCATTCAGTATTCCACTTTCTATTTAAGAAACATGTACTGAGCAGAGCGGCTGCAGCGATAAGCTATTGGTGAGCCGAGTTTACAAGCCTGTTGTCATTTCACTTCATTCATATCGTGTAATGCCCTTGAGAAAAATTCTATAACACAATTTTATTTATTCTCCCTTCAGAAAAATCCTAACGCAAAATTTCATTTACCCTCCCTACAAACTGAAAAACCTAGACATTGTAACAAACCTGTATTTGTGTCATCAAACAAGCATTGCTAATGTCTTTATATCATTAACTCATTAAAGAAATTATTTTAAATATTTAGTCATATTCTCAATAACAAAGGGGGAGGGGAGAGAAATACGCATAAAATATTTTACTATATTATTTTATTATAAAATGGGGAAAATGTTTCATACCCTTCCTGAAATAGTCGCCATAATATTTATTGATAACGGCATCAGACGTGAGAAATCGATAAGTTTAAGAATTTAAAATAAAAAAGGGGAGGAAGGTTGAACGAAATGAATAATTGAAAGAGAATCTTTCCAGATTATAAAGTCGATGATTGTTTAAAGTAATGACATTACAGTTAGAAAACAAAAGGATTTCTTTAGGTGCCAATAATCTACAGAAGTAGAGAGTATGACAACAAAGGGCAAGGAAAGAAAACAATAACGGTAATATATACACACACACATACTTATAAATAAACTTACCCTCCTTGCGCATCGACAAACTCCTCGTCTCCGCTACTCCCCAGCGGGGAATAATTCCTCTTCACAGCATTAACTTCTTTCAAACTATCGACTTGGTATTTCAATTCATCGATTTTGATTAGCAAGTTTTCCAAAACTCCAAAAACATGCCTATCATTTGTGTATTTCATGAACAGGATAGATCCTCCGGCACCGAGGATGAATCCTACTCCAAGAGCAAGGAAAGTAGCAGAGGAGGCTTTGAACAGCATCATCTCTGCTGCGACCAGCAATGGTAAAAAGTGGTAAGGGCACCCGTGGCACGATGTCTACTGCTGTCAACTGGAGTAGCCATGATCAACAGTCCTAAGGCACTCTTCATATAACGCATTGTTTCAACAAATCACGCCCCTCCACTCAACCACAACATTATTACTGCTGCTGATATTACAATTACTACACTTTCTATCGTTGTCACACTAATCACAAAAATGACAATAACAAACCTTTATCTTATTGTCATTTAATAAACCTGATATATATTTCGAAGGCAGTTTAATTTCCATCGTACTCCATGTTTATTTGCGGATGAAATTTTTATCTCTTTTGTTAAAAGATCGTCGTAGAAGCCTCTTTTTAGCAAAGAGTTCCTTTGACGTCGAGGAAATATTTTTTTTTATATGTATGGTAAACCATACGTATTATACTTTATATTTATTTAATGGAAGTAAACAGTTACAAGAAACTGTTAAGTTATCCCCTGTATATTTTATGAACAATAATAGCTATAAACGACCGTTACTATATGTATTTAAAGTTTTCAGATGTTAACAAAATTGCTTTTATTTATCGCCTTAACTATGCTTATTTACGAGAATGACCGACGGCAGACAAATTACCCGGGGCTGTCATATACATCAAAAACAAATAGTTAAGTTGATGCTAACGTACTTAATGTAGTGAAGAATTTTTTTTTTAATTCTTTTTAGAATTACACTCGTACTGAGGAGAAGATTCATTTGTTTAATTATTATTTCTAGTCGAGAAAGTCAAGTAAGATAACTTCGAAATTTAAATTAATTAAAAGAGGACATGCAATGAGAAGTGAGTCTGATCTTTGGCAAGTATGATGACAACTTCGGTGTTTCGGTATTATTTGACCTCCTCGGCAAGTCATAGTTTTCATCAGTACTTGCCAATAACTTGAAAGAAAGCGGGTTAGAAAATAGGGTTTCTTGTCGAGAAATACCTGCATGAAAAATAAACAACCAAATCGATGCTAATATACTTAATGTAGTAACAAAAAATTTGTAATCAATTACCTATAAATCCATAATAAGAAGAAAAAAATAACCATAATCTTTGTTATTAATTCTGGTCTAGCAAGTACTATTTAAGACTTTTTCTACGGAAGTGCGATAAGACTTCAACATACGCAGAGTTGCTACCATATTTGCCAAAGTTCAGATTCACTCTCTACTTTATATTTTGAACTTGTCTGCGTTGCTTTGTTTTTTATTTTGTATTTTTAAACCAAGATAAATCATCAAGCTAATGAGTTTTCTCTCTCTCTTTCTCTCTCTCTACTACTGGTACATTTTAATTAAAATATATTTTTGCTCGTATATTTTTTAAGTTATATAAGAAGTGACTTAACTTTTGTTTTTCTAGCCAATGACATCCCGGAGTTATTCTTCTCTCTCACCCCCATTATCCTTTCAACTTGTCATTCCTATCCATGTGTATTCATTCAAACTCTTTATATCCCTCGGTCACCTTACGGTCTGCTAGTACTGGTAAAGACTTTACTGAGGAGGTTAAATAAGACCAAAACATGTCTACATATCCATATACAATAATTAAATAATTTTAATTTTGAAGTCATCCCTCTACTTTTCTTGAGCTAAACAAACTAGTAATAAATAGGGTTTATTCATCACTACAGGAGTAATTTTTTTAAGTAAACATTTTTGTTTCACATACATGAAGGCTGCATTGTTCACTCTTATCAAGAGGATGAAGAGGTGAATGAGATAAGATGAGTTAATGATATCAGTTTATTC
>JAOPUL010000839.1:38440262-38454547 GCA_027564515.1 Octopus rubescens | reverse complement strand
GGCTTCTTTCAGTTTCCGTCTACCAAATCCACTCACAAGACTTTGGTTGGCCTAAGGCTATAGTAGAAGACACTTGCCAAAGGTGCCATGCAGTGGGACTGAACCTGGAACCATGTGGTTGGGAAGCAGGCTTCTTACCACACAGCCATGCCTGCACCTATGAGAGACAATATGCAGCAGATTTTTCATATTTACTTAAAAGCATTAGGCTAAGTATTTAAATTACAATACCCAAATCTTCCCCACAAACATTCACTAGATACAAAAAATAAGGAGCACAGGAAACATGAATGTATTTTTTCCTAATTCAGTTCCCCCAACCATTTTTTCTTGCTGAATTATCAGTTTGATGGGTTATAATTATTCTGGTAACTTTAGTTGTTGAGGTTGTCTCTGTTCAGGGATTTTTTTACCATTTCTAACCCCATCTGACTTTTCTTCCAAAACAGACATATTGGTTGCAATGGACACAAAGTCTAATGCAGGATTTTCTTTTTTTTAAACATATCTTCTCACTACCACCTTGCCAGATACCCAGAAGATAATTTTATACAATAAGTTGTTCCTTTGGTACAAATGTTAGTTTTGAAAGTTATACTAATCTTGTACCATTTCTGATTATGAGTATCTTAATCAGAAATGACACAAGATTAATAATCTAAAGCATTGTAAATGTGTACTTCAAACAATATAGAAAACCATTATCAGTCAGGTGAGCACTTCACATTATGTTGATAGAAATAATAAGTAGTTTCAATTAGTTATAACTAACTAAGCCTTGAAAAAGTCACATTGGTTATGGTTCAACCTCAATGTAATTTAATAGATAATTGAAACTCATGAATGCCTGTCACACATTATGCTACGCCTCCTCTTCATCATCTTCATTGGCAGCAACAACACTAACCAATAGAATGTCTTGTATGTCAATGTGGGTTGAACTTCATCATTCAGTCAGCATTCTAGACACACTATCCTAAGATTTGGGTCTAGCAAGGCATTTATTCAGAGAGATGTGACTGCTAAATTTTGTGCAGGGCAAATAACTACTAAGAACATCCTTCTTTGGGAGTCTCTTAGTAGAATCATTATTTAGAACCTCCCTCCACTATCTCACTCTGCACCAAGTCCAACTTACAAGCTCTTAATTATAAAGTTTTTGCTTGTACATGTACATAAGAGAGTGCAGAGTTAATAGTTGTGTGACTTTCCCCACTACTAATAACCCAGCTATTAAGTAGTACTGCAAATGGTTGTTAACCAGGTATACAGAAATAGTTATTAGTCTTGGTCAGGAAAGAAACAGCTGGCTCTAGTAAAATTTAGTCTCATATCTGTGTTATAACTAATCGAACCAGTTTATTATTTCTATCAATATATGTAAAGTGTTCACCTGACTGATAATGTTTCTGCTACACTGTTTGATTTACATAGGTGCAATACTTTAGATTACAGTATTCATAATCAAAAATGGTACAAGATTAGTATAGCTTTCAACATTCAATAACATGTTGAGAGTCATTTAGCTATTTTGGCCTCATTGATAATGTACATTTCTTTATGACTGACACATGTTCAGTTCTAGAAAGTCTCTATGTAGTTGCTTAATCTGAAATAGCAGCCAAGTCTCCTTCAAATCAATGTCTTAAAAAAGGAAAGGCACATTAGAGCTTATCTGAAGAATGACAGGATGGCCATGAATGGAGTGTCTTTGATCAAAGGTCTGCTTGATCATTGCTGAACTGGGTCTGAACAAGAACCAATTTCTTATTTACAAACTGGATAATTTATTCCATAGTTTTATTTGATTGTAAAGGTTTAATTTTTCTCAAACTATTTTGATAAGATGATTAGCCTTTTAAGGGATCAATATTAGTTATGAGGGAAGCAAAGCCTCTTGAGTTGGTTTCAGTTTTTGGCAGCAAATTTAAACCAATTCCCCTCACTTATACTCTTGAAAATGATAACAATCAAACTTGTTTTGTTTATAAATTTTTGCTCTTATCTTCAAGAAATAAATATTTTGAAGGAGAAGTCTCAGGATTTTTCTCAAGAATATTCACCAAATGTTTCTCAAGTAATATGTACACTTCAAAGGTGTAATTTATTTTACTAAAAACTAGTAGTAACCCAGTTCTAGATTTAATGGATATTAAAGTGTTACGTTTATTAGTTAGATTTTATGATTTTATAACCAAGTACTTTTTCAACCAAGAGGCTTTGAAGTGTAACTGACAGTATCTATGGTTACCAGTAATATAAAATAGGCTTGGAAAATATAAATGAAAGTATACCTTCAAAAGGTATGAGACATTTAAGGTGAGTTGTTACTGATGAAATTATATGGTTTATAATGATGTCATTGAACAAAGATTAACCTTTTGAAATTTCGATGATGTGATTGGTTATTTTTAGAATTACATTGTAGGGTAGGTTTGAGAAACCAGATCAAACCAGTTTGAATATAAAACAGGTAAAATATTTGGGCTGGCTATGGCCGGTTTAAATGCTGTAGCGTTAAAAGTATTATAACGACTTTAGTAAGGTTGTTATAATACTTTTTACTGTTTTGTCATGTGTCATTTTAACTAATTTAATACTTGTAAGTCTGTCATTTTTGGCTGTTTAAACAGAATATGTGACCATTTTAGTCTCACTGTTTTGTTTCATGTTATTTTAGTCGGGGACAAGGAGTACATTGGCCATTTTAGAAGTCAGAATTGCTCTCTCTCTCTCTCTCTCTCTCTCTCTCTCTCTCTCTCTCTCTCTCTCCCCCCCTAGCTTTGCCCCAACAGAGTATTTTGTGTCAGTTTAAAAACATGTCCTTTATCTATTTTTTCACTTTATAGCCACCATCCATTATCTAATTGCACACATTGAGCTCATAAACAAGGAAATAAACACTTTCTACAATATAAATTACTCACTTGACATTGTAAAACAAACAAGAAAAACATGTAACATGAAATCATGACAATATGAACATATGTACATGCTCATTGTAAAACATAAACATGAATATTCTCACTAAATGCATTTAAGTAAACATTACCTTGAATGATATTATAAATTAAGATTTGTTAAATTCCTTAGGTGTATTCTTTCATTTTACAAATTGTACCCTCTGACCACATGCTGTCTAAACACTTTTGAGTTATTGTGCCAACAAGGTTGGAAGATGTCTATCTTTTATTGGAAATTATTGTTGTTCATCATTCTAGGGTTGATAAAGAAAGTATAAGTCATTCTGTAATTGACTGTTCCCCTCCTGAAATGTAGAGCCAATGTTAAAAATAACTTATTTTGTGTTCATAAGTAAAGTACATACGAGGGTAGGCTGAAAAGTTCATAGGCTGACTATGAGGTAGTGATGCTAGAGCTATGAAATCATCATCATCATCATCATCATCCGTTTTCCATGCTGGCATGGGTTGGATGGTCTGACTGGAGTTGGCAAGCTGGAGAACTGTACCAGAGTCCAGTCTGGTTTGGGTTGGTTTCTATGGCTGGATGCTCTTCCTAATGCCAACCACTTTACAGTGTGTGCTGGGTGCTTTAACATGTCACCAGCACTGGACACACGGTACTAGTGCTTTTTACATGGCACCGGCACAGGAACCCAAACTCTCAACGCAGGTGCTCAGCAGGCACAGGACCCTCATGGGTGCTCACCAGGCACAGGACTCTCGCAGGTGTGCAGCCAATGCAGTAATTTCAACCCTTCTTATTAATAGCTGTATTGTTTCTTTCCAGATAAACTGACATCTGACTGTTCAAAGAAGACTTTAAAAGTAACTAGTAGCGACTTCTTGAAAATGGACAAAATTTGGCATTGTCGTGTTATCGAGTACCTGCAGAAAAAGGTTTTAGACTCCAAGGACATTCATGCAGACATGTTTGGTTCATTAGAGGATGACGCTCCAGCTTTATCAACAGTGCAAAAGTGGGGAGCTGAATTTAAGAAGGGAAGGGAGAGTCTTGAAGATGACCCAAGGTCTGGATGTCCTGCAACTGCCATCATTGAGGAAAACATTGATTGTGTTCACCACATGGTGATAAATGACAGGTGATTGACTATAAATCAAATAGTCAATGTTATTAGCATATTCCATGAGAGAGTTGATAATATTCTGCACAATGAACTTGGCATGACGAAGGTTTCTGCTCGGTGGGTGCTACGTCTTCTGACACCTGATCAAAAGTGCACCAGGCTGATCACATCACTGGAAAATCTGACATTATTTGAGGCAGATCCAGCTGGTTTCCTTGAATGTTTCCTAACCCAGGATGAGTGTTGAGTTCATCACTTTGAGCCAGAGACAGAGAAACAATCCATACAGTGGAAACACCCCTTCTCACCAGCTCCAAAGAAGGCCAAGGTCATTTCATCTGCAGGGAAGGTGATGGCCTCAGTTTTTTGGGATGCAAAATGCATTGTGTTTATTGACTATCTTGAAAAGGGCCACACTATCAATGGAGAGTACTATGCCAACTTGCTGAGGCAGTTACAAAAGGCTATCAAGACTAAATGGCCAGGAAAACTGATGAAAGGGGTCTTGTTTCATCAAGACAATGCTTCAGCACATACGCCCTTGGTTTCAATGGCTGTTGTGTGTGACTGTGGCTTTGAACTGGTTGAGCACCCTCCCTATTCTGATTTGTTCCCATCTGACTATCATCTGTTTCCCAATATGAAAGAAACACTTGGCAGGGAACCAGTATTGCAGTGATGATGACATCATATCTGCTGTTGATGATTTTTTGAGCAACTTCTTCACTAATGGGATACAAGGACTGCAACACTGAGGGAAGATGTGTGTTGAAAAATAACATTTGGTCACATTCCATGAGAGTATTTTGGTCAGCCTATGAACTTTTAAGTCGACCCTCATAAATGAAAATTATCTTGAAAGGATAATGTACCTTCCTTGGTTTAAAGCTGTGAGACAATCCTGTACAAAATATTTCTGACTTCTAAATTTGTAATCTTTCAGGAAAATGGACCAACAATGGTTGGAGATGAATGGAATGATGTGGAGTTGATGGAATATCTTGGAGCTAGTCTATGCAAAGAGCTTGGTACTAACTAGTAAGTAATCATTTTATATTTATTTTTAAGAAGGTATATTTCAAGATCATACTCTAAGAACCATGAAAAGTGTTTCTTACAGTCAGACTGTAAATTTACAATTGAAACGAAAATTGTCTAGTAAATAGAAATTTAACTTGAAAGTTAAGATATTAAAGTATGAAAGTTCAGCCTCAATCTTAAATATTTAGTGAAGTTCTGTAACCTTTTTAGCTGTTAGAGAACCTTTTAAGATTTCACCTTTATTAATAAATCAAGAATGAGTGAACTGATGCGATCTTCTGTTTCTGTTCCTGCTCTACAAGAAGATAGAAATTAGGATTGAGCACTTGAATATTAAGTGCATCAACCAAGATTAAATAGATCTAATGATGGTATACAAAATGTTGATTTTTCATATGTTTTTGTTGTATGGCTCCAGGTTAACCTGACCCAGCATGTCTGTGAGCAAAAATATTTCAGCTGTAACCATCTTTTTAGACTGTTTATCTAAGACTTCATTATTCAGTATGTTCTTCCAATAGTAGGATGTGATTTGGTTGTCATTTCTAATAAGTCAAGCTGAGATATAGTGGCTCACATTGGATCAATCTTTTAGTCAGTAGGCTGACAACCAGTTAACCTCACCTCTCTGTATGTTGTAGATAAACAAATATGGCAGTAAGCTATATATTTATATAATTCTCTTGGGGCTATGGTGGAATATGGTAATTGAGTTTGACCTAGATTCTGACATTTTTCTCTCCTTATTATTACTCAGAAACTATTGCTCAAGTTAAAAAAAAACAAACTTAAGGACATTAATGGTTATCTGTGTTAAGAAACATATTTTTACTTGATAAAGTATAATTTTTGTTTGTTTTTTTTAGTTCATATATTATTGGAAGAGGAATGTTGTAATGTTTTGAACCAACTCATTCAGTGAAGAGAGAAACATTACGTCCCTGGTCTATTTTTTCTTTTTAGTGTAGCAAATGCTACACATCATTACACACAAACTGAAATTAAAAATAAAATTGAAATCTATTAATAACACGGGGGAACATGGTTTTTGTTGTCTGATGTTGGAGACATGTTTCCTACTAATTTTTGGGATGCTGATTTCAAAAATCAAATCCATTTTGCACTATCACGTCAAATGTTTTCACAAACTCAAATGTCCATTTTTCAACATTTCTGGTATTGTCACCTTTTCTAAGGATAGATTTGGCTTCATCAAATGCAAACTTATGTATAGAGCTTAACATAACTTTGAAAACATAGTTTTTCAATGTCATTTAAAGTAAATGCAACTACAAAAGTGAAAACAAAAGATATGACTTAAGTATCTTCAGTAAATAAAAAGCATCAAACTTGTGCAACTTCCACTGTTTTCAATATAACCAGTTTTAAATGTCACGATGGTGACAGAAATGTCCTTTATACAATTAAATGTGAAGAAACAACACATTTCTGTGGTCCTTGATATCATACATGTCTCATATTTGTGGAATTTGTCTGCAGATATGCCCATGCTTTGCTTGATTTGATGTGACTATCATTGCAAACTGAGAAACTATTTCTTATGAAAATTGGTATTTTGAATGTGCGTTTAATGTTTTAATTGTGACGTCACATGGGTCAAGGTCACTTGTTGTCAAGCATGGTCAAAGAACTGTAAAAAGAACTTCATGGTATGTATGCTCTTTATGGAATTTTGCCATCACAAATCTGCATTTGCTTACTTTATACCTGTTGACAATTCTGAATATGCTTTTCCCAGGTGACAACTGGCTTGAATGTGTTTTGTATTTCAAAAATATGGCCAGTTGTGAGAGAAGAAAATGCAAAAAAGCCCTGATGTCTTCTGCTATATTTGTGGATGTTCCACTTTACCTAGGCAGCAAAACAAAATCACAGATTTTGTGAAGAAAGCTTGCCTTACTTATTTTTGGCATGAAACTGGGTAATCAAGACAAAGCCTCGGAACCCCATATAGTGTGTAAAACATGTGTTGAAACACTGAGACAATAATTGCTTCAAATACTAAAGCAGAAAGTTTCCAGCTTTGTCTTGCGAGAAAATTAAGGTTGGTGTGTTTGACAGGCTATAGATTAGGTGGCTATTGCAGGACCAGCAGTTTTTGGAGACCATGTCTGGTGCTGAAAAAGAAGCATGAAATGCTTTTGCTAGGAAGCCATCAAATTATGAAGAACTTGTGCAGATCCTGTTAACCAGTTTTCGAGTGTAAATGTGCATTTTCTGCACAGTCATCTGGACTACTTCCTTGAAAATCATAGTGCAATAAACGATGAGCAAGCAGAAAGATCCCACCAAGACATCGAGACCATGGAGACTAGGTGTCAAGGCAAGTGGAACACAAACATGATGGCTGACTACTGCTGATCTCTGTAAAGAGACTGTCGTGATGCAAGTTATTCACGTAAAGCAGCCAAGTGAAAGTTCATTCCTTGAGTAACTGAAACTCCAGTTTGACTGAAATATCGATTCTAAGATGTGTAATTAAACATTTTGTGTAATATATTTGTTAAACAATAAAAAGTACTACAAGAATTGTGTTGGTTTCTTATTTCAGTATTGCATTTAATGGCAAAATTGACATTTTTTGGTAAAAAATGAAATTCTGTTTAACAAAAAACTTGACGTGATAGAAAATTTCTGAGGGCATTTCTGAACACAGCACCATCAAATTAGATAGGACTAATTGTAAAAGGCAAGACAACTAAAAAACGTTTTGAAAATGGTCCCCAGTGTTCCCTAATAAAATAAAAGCAGCTGACTAGCCCTATTACTTATGAACAAATAATACAATTGTGCTTATTCAGAGAGTAAGCTGTAGAAAAAAAACTTAACATGATAGAAGAAAACTGACTGTAGTTTTGAAATCAGCATGCCAATTTTAGTCTAAATCAAGTAACAAAGCAAACTCAACAAAAATTATGTTCAAAATTGTTCCCTTGTGCTATGTTAGCCAACTGAAGACTTTTCCGTACTTTCTAGTTTAATTGCTGGATTCAAGATCTTTCTACTGGCATAAAACTAAATCTGCTGAAGATATTGCATTGAGCTTTTTTTGAAGATGGATTCCAAGCATTCAAGAATCAAATCTATAAATATGACTGGTCATTTGTTCCATCTACACTGCAGTGAATCATAGATTAGACCAATGCATTTTTCTTTAACACCCAAATATCTGATGAGGTTGTTATATATAAATGCATTTACTGAAACTAATATTGTGTCAAAACCTTGAGAAGATTACATTAAAAACATTATGCATTGCATTCATAATTGGTAACTCTGTATCAAAGGAAAAGTATTTGGTTATTAAATCACTAGATCTAGAAATGTATTTAAATTTTGAAATTTTATGTTTAGATTTATTGATTTTAAAATAATAGCTTTATAATTGTCAAATTTTATATAATTATTTTTTAAAAATAATAATGATTTCATATTTGTTTCCTTTGATGGCATCAAATTGACTAAAGATCTAGTGAAGAATTAATGTGACTGAGCCTCTAAAGTGTTGGCTGCTTGGTTCACAGGTCTTGTGTTTAGGCTGTATCATAAATTAGTAATTTAATAAATAATGATATACATAGCTATGCATTCATTCATTTTCAATCTTCTCAGTTCTGAGTTTAAATCTTGTTTGGGTTGACTTTGCCCTTCATTTATATGGAATCATTAAAATAAGATGTTCTGGAGTTGATTACACTTTGTAACAAAATTTTTATTATTTTTTGTCTTTGGTCAGTAAGTGTTATTTCCTATTTTCTTCTATCGTAGAAATCAAAGGAAATGATTACTATTCCCTTCAAACTTTGCTTTTGTGACCTGGACATCAATGTTTTGAAACTGACCTATTTTCTAATACATTTCAGAGGGATTCAGTGCTGGGTTGTTGAAGTAGAATGTTTTTGAATCATATCATTTTGTTCCAAGTCTTATCTGTTTGCATGAGTGTTTGTGTTTATGTGAGTGATGTATGTGTAAGGGAGTGGTGCTGACAGGTTAGCAGCCGTAGTTAGATTTGGTGGTGAGAGGCGAGGTGACAAGTGTGAGAATATGTTGGTTCACATTGGGAAGTTAAGAGGGATTCTTTAGGGTTTGAATAAATATCATAACAAAAGCAAAGTTTGGAGGAAATAGCCATTTTTCATACTTTCTAGGGGTAAGCAAATAATAGTTGTTACCCAAGGACAAAAATCGTGTTACAGTGTTATGGATAAAACCTGGTTTTGGTGTTACTGAAGCACTGCACCTCATTTCCTCTATGTGAATATGTTTATTATTTATTATACTTTCATTAAATGACTTTTGACATTGATACTGTTACTCTTCAGTATGGTTAGAAACATGTATATTTAATTGTGCTTTTTGGGAGAATGATTTACCACAAATATCACAGACATATGGCTTTTCTCCTGTATGAATACGTTTATGTCTAGATAAAGTACCGCCGTCAGAAAATGATTTACCACAGACGTCACAATCATATGGTTTCTCTCCCGTATGAATACGTTTGTGTCTAGTTAAGGTACCGCCGTCAGAGAATGATTTACCACAGATATCACAGTGATATGGTTTCTCTCCCGTATGTGTACGTTTGTGTGTAGTTAAGTTACCACTTACAGAGAATAACTTACCACAGATATCACACTGATATTGTTTCTCTCCTGTGTGAGTGTGTCTGTGTTTAATTAAGGAATTATTTCGAGAGAATGATTTAGCACAAATATTACACTGATATGGTTTTTCTCCTGTATGAATATGTTTGTGAACAGTTAATGAATCATTTCGAGAGAATGATTCATCACAGATGTCGCAGTGATATGGTTTTTCTCCTGTATGAGTGCGTATGTGTTTAGTTAAGCGAGAGGTTTCAGTGAATGCTTTACCACAGATATCACACTGATATGGTTTTTCTCCTGTATGAGTGTATTTGTGAGTGGTTAAGGAATCATTTCGGGAGAATGATTTACCACAGATATCACAGTGATGTGGTTTCTCTCCTGTATGTGTACGCATATGTTTAGTTAAGGGATCAGTTTCAGAGAATGATTTACCACAGACGTCACAATGATATGGCTTCTCTCCTGTATGAATGTGTTTGTGTCTATTTAAGTGACTGTTAACAGAGAATGATTTACCACAGATATCACAGTGATACGGCTTCTCACCTGTATGAGTGCGTTTGTGTTTAGTCAAGGGACCAGTTTCAGAGAATGATTTACCACAGATATCACAATAATGTGGTTTTTCCCCTGTATGAATGAGTTTGTGTACAGTTAAGGAATTATTTCGAGTGAATGATTTGCCACAGATATCACAGTGATATGGTTTTTCTCCTGTATGAATATGTTTGTGTGTAGTAAGTGCACCTTTTTGAGAGAATGATATACCACAGATGTCACAGTCATAAGGTTTCTCTCCAGAATGAATGCATTTGTGCATAGTTAATCTAATTTTCTGAGAGAACGATTTACCACATATATCACAATGATATGGTTTCTCTCCTGTGTGAATACGTCTGTGAGTAGCAAGGGTATCTTTCTGAGAGAATGACTTTTTACAGATATCACACTGGTAAAATGTTTGTCCTATGTCAGTTGACATCTCATCAACAAAACTAATCCTTTTAGACTCTGATTTACTTTTAATATTGTCCTCACACAATTCATTTTCCATCATTTTCCTTCTCACCACAATATAAATGTTTTCTTTATTTCAATTTTAAATTCATATTTCCAACAAATATTCATTTCATTATATTTCCATCAAGTGATCTTAGCCAACATCTGAAGATACAAAATCCTTTGTAATCCAAGTTTAATTTGAACACAATATCTTCTTGAACACATTCCAGACAGTGGACAAGTTTTACTAAATAGTCTCAGCCAGACGAAATATTTCACAGTAATTCTACCAAAGATTTATATAAACATTATATCTGTTCTGTGTAAAATTATCCTTCAATCTTGTTAAATGGTTAATGATTCTCAAGTAAAAATATTCTTTAATGCCAATGTCATCTGGTACTCTGAAATAACAGAGAAACTGTATAAACTCGAGAAGACAAGTGAAACATTTCAGATTCAACCATGGAAATTTTACATTTCTATAATGCTAAACTATAAATACAAACCTTTACCTTAAAGTTTACTTTTTAATTTGTGATTAACTAATACAAGGCGGTGAGCTGGCAGAATTGTTAACATGCCGGGCAAAATACTGACCAGCATTTCATCTGTCTTAGTGTTCTGAGTTTAATTTCCGCCGAGGTCAACTTTGTCTTTCATTCTTTCGGGGTCGATAAAACAAGTACCAGTTGAGTACTGGGGTCGATGTAATCGACTTGGTGCCTTCCCCCAAATTACTGGCCTTGTGCCAAAATTTGAAGCCAATATTTTTAAACTGGCAAAATCATTAGCACGCCGGGCAAAATGCTGACCGGCATTTTGTCGAGGTTGACTTTGCCTTTCTTCCTTTTGAGGTTGATAAAATATGTACTAGTTGAGCATGGCAGACGGGGTGTGTTGGGGTGTCAATGTAATCAACTAGCCCCCCACCTCCACTCCCGTAATTGCTGGCCTTGTGCCAAAATTTGAAATTAATATTACTTAATACAACTGTGCAGGATGTCTCCATATTTACAGACCCCACCAACACCTTCATATTGTGTAATAAAGGAGGGAGGAGGGTGGTCTGTTAAAATGTGTTGCTGAATGAATAGAAATAATGTTTATTGTATCTCCTACTTGATTCAGTCACTGGGCTGTGGCCATGCTGGAGCATCACCTTGAAGGGTTTTAGTTAAACAAATCAATCACCAGTACTTAGGTTGTTTTTTTTTTAAAGTCTGGTAGTTATTCAATCAGAATCTTTTGCCACACCACTAAGTTATGGGAATGTAAACAAACCAACACTGGTTGTCAAGCAATGAGTGTGTGTGCATGCGTGTAAGTGTGTGACAAACACAGACCCAAATTCACTCACAATGCATTGGTCGAACCAGAACTGTTGTAGAAGACAGTTGCCCAAGGTGCCATGAAGAGGGACTGAACCTGAAACTATATAGTTGCAAAATGAGCTTCTTAACCATACAGCCATGCTTGTGCCTACAGACATATATAAACACAAACATAACTTTGCAGTCTTATGGAAATGAAATGAAACAGGCAAATAGCACTGTAATAAGATTTTTGTCCTTGGATATCAACTGTTATTTCCTATTTGCTTACCACTAGAAAGTATGAAAAATGATCAATATTTCCTTCAAACTTTGCTTTTGTGATGATATTTATTCAAACCACAAAGAATCCCTCTTAAAACATGACTATGATGTTCCCCCACTACTGCTGCTCATGATCAGATATGCACATACTGCACTGTGTAATAAGATTTTTGTTCTTGGATATCAACTGATATTTCCTATTTGCTTACCCCTAAAAAGAGTGAAAAATGACTAATATTTCCTTCAAATTTTACTTTTGTTACATTTATTCAAACCTCAAAGAATATCTCTCGACACATGGCTATGATGCTCCCCCACTACTCCTGCTCTTGGTCAGAGATGCACATACTGCACGGTATAGCACGATTTTTGTCCTTGGATATCAACTGTTATTTCCTATTAGCTTATCACTAGAAAGTATGAAAAAAGGTCAATATTTCCTTCAAACTTTGCTTTTGTTATATTTATTCAAACCCCAAAGAATCTCTCTCAGAAGTAAACGGAACTATTGACCTTATGATCTTTGTATTTATACTGCCATCTATGTTGCCAAAACATTCTAGAAACTTCTCAAAAGTTCTTGAAACTTCTGCTCCAACAACTCAGCTCTGAATCTGTCTGAAATGTAATGGAAAATAGGTCAGTTTCAAAACATTGATGTCCAGGTAAGAAAAGCAAAGTTTGAAGGGAATAGTAGTCATTTCTTTCGATTTCTAGATACAAGCAATTAGGAAATAACACCTATTGACCAAAGACAACAAGCAAATCTGTTGTATTGAGCAGAATATTTGCTATAACTATATTTCTGCGTCAGCAACTCAGCGCTGAATCTATCTGAAATGTAATGGAAAATAGGTAAGTTTCAAAACATTGATGTCCAGGTCACAAAAGGAAAGTCTGAAGGGAATAGTAGTGATTTCCTTTGATTTCTAGATAAAAAGAAATAGGAAATAACACTTTCTGACCAAAGACAAAAGAAAATTAAAAGTTTGTTACACAGTATTCTCAAAAGGATTTCCTTTTTTGACGCTACTTCGACTGGCCTCATTTACTTGAACTTTCTACGACAATTTGTCATTCCAAGTATTCACGAGGACGCTGAAAATGCGGTGTTTTATTTCCAGCAAGATGGGATACTCCTACACTATCATAGCAAGGTAAAAGCCTGGGTGGGTGTTTTTTCCCCAAACAGGTGTAATAGAAGAAGAGGCTATGTAGAATACCGTCACCATTCACCGCACGTCACATCACAAAAGTTTTTTTCTTTATGAGAATGATTTCTATGTATCGCTGGTGGGTGGGATGGGGTGAATTGCTGCTATCTCTAGCGGTCAAGTGTCTCTCATTGATGAGACCAAATAAGGTCGAAATCCCGTGATCTGGTGGTTTCGGCGCTGGAATTGGTGCCTAGCGATATTAACAAGAGTGTATTTTTGCGCCAAAGGCCCATATGAGAGTTTCTCTCATGGTATCTACCGCAGTATCGTTTATTCTAGCAGAACATCCACATTTAATTGGGGATAAATATTACCTCTCAGTATCTGTAGCAAATATATATGTTCTAACACGCTCACTGGCTAATCGCGACACCAGTGCCTGTTCTGACACTGTTATTCTATATATCGCTGGCGGGGAAATGAGTCACTGGTCTCTCTAGCGGTCGAGTGTCCATCACTGACAAGACCAAGGAAGGTCGAAGTCATGTGATCTGACGGGGATTTATCTCCCCAGTAGCGATATAAACAAGAGTGCATTTTGAACAAAATGCCATTATGAGAGTTTCTCTCATGGCATCTACCACAGTATAGTTTGTTCTAACAGAACATCCACGTTTAAGTGGGAATAAATATTGGCTCTCGATATTAATACTGCGTCTGTGACAAATATCTATCTATCTATCTATCTATCTATCTATCTATCTATCTATCTATCTATCTATCTATCTATCTATCTATC
>JAOPUL010000839.1:38428024-38440162 GCA_027564515.1 Octopus rubescens | reverse complement strand
AAGAAGAAAAGTAAGTGGCATTAATAGTATATTCAATATAAGACAATATTTGCTACTACCCTGAATCTTTAATCTAATTTCCCATCTCACACTTTAAAATGCCGAAAACCGAACTAACATCAATTGCTTAGTTTTTTTGTCGCATCCCTTATTGTGGTTGCTTCTTAACCACAAGTCAATCTTAATCAAGCAGAGTTTTGATAAAATACATTATAGCCTCTTTACCTTCATGATATAGTCGTTTTAGGATTGCCTTATTCAATGTTGTGCTCTTCTCTTTTTCAAAGTCTGTAGGATATTATATGAAGAGATAGCTATATTTCTGTCAGTTCGAGCGACCACGTAGAATCATTCTCATTGAATCCGATATCCACTTTATTGTGGATGTTTCCTTGTCTTTAATTATGAGATGCATCACTATTTAAAACCAGTTCATTGACAACATTTTTTTTGTCTTTGGTCAGTAAGTGTTATTTCCTATTTGCTTCTATCTAGAACTCAAAAGAAATGACTACTATTCCCTTTAAACTTTGCTTTTGTGACCTGGACATCAATGTTTTGAAACTGACCTATTTTCCATTACACTTCAGACAGATTCAGCGCTGAGTTGCTAAAGCAGAAATATCATTATAGCAAATATTCTGCTCAATACTACAGATTTGCAAAGTTTGAAGGAAATAGCCCTTTTTCATACTTTCTACGGGTAAGCAAATAAGAAATAACAGTTGCTACCCAAGGACAAAAATTGTGTTACACAGTATTATTTAAACAATAACTTTCTCCCCTTACAAGATGTTGTTAATATTGGTTTCAAATTTTGGTACAAGACCAGCAAGTTTGGGGGAGCAAGCTAATCGATTACATCAACCCCAGTGCTCAACTGGTACTAATTTCATCAACCCCAAAAGGATGAAATGCAAAGTTGACCTCCATGGAATTTGAACTCAGAATGTAAAGATGGACAAAATGCTTAGCAGCATTTTGTCCAGCATGGTAAAGATTCTACCAGCTTGCCACCTTAAATTTTGTTAATCTTGAAATGAAAAAGGAAAGTTTCTCTTTTAATTGCAGCATTGAATACCGAACCCCAGATCCTCCAAGAGTCGTCCTGAATAAATTGGAATTGAGAGGTTACTCCATGGTAGGCATGGGCGGCGTTGGTCAAACTTGCATTTGGACCATGCATAAACCAGCAAGTAAGGAAGATAATACAACTACCTCAAATGAGAGAAATGGTTTTTAAGTTTGCTTTGGTCCAAGCTAATGTATCAGTTACTCTAACTTGTTACACTAACATGTTGCTGACTAATCAAAAAATATTGAATAGGGATGAAAACAAATAAATAAAACATGAAAATATATTTTAAATAATAATAATAAAGATTGGCGAGTTGACTGAATGTCATGTATTGCTTAGTTTCTTGTTTCTATATTTTGAGTTCAAATCTTTCTGGGATTGACGTGCCTTTCATTACTCTAGGACCAAAATAACAACTATCATTAATATATTTGAGTCAATTCCATCAACTGTACCTTCTCCTCAATTAAAAAGGAAAACAGCTTCCTGTCTTTTCAAAAAAAAATCAGTTAACCCTTTTGATGCCAAGCTGTCGGAGATCACCCCTGGTTCTATGATACAAACTTCCTGTTTTAAAGTGATCTAAATTAATATTTTCCATCAAAATTTCATATTAATTTATGTTCTAAACAGCAGCTTCTTAATAATGACAAAGATATTTTACTAAAGTCTTCATTATTTTCAAAATTAATTGAAACAAAGGCGGCATATTTTAGCAGAAATATGCTAACAAAAGGGTTGATAAAGATAAATTAAGATTAAATAAATCTAATTTAACAATTTTGAATATCTTTCAAGCATATTATTTGTTGGCCAGCAGGTATTGGAGTGGCAAAAACAGTAGAGCACTAGACTAAATACTTGCTTCTGCAATCTTAATTCAAATTCTTTCAGTATTCAGTTTGCCTTCCACCCTTCTGGGGTCAATAAATAGTTACTATGCATGAATAGATATTGATTCAATTGGCTATTGTCATCAACTACGAATTTATGGATTAGTATCAATGAAGGAAATTATTAATCTTTGATCAGAAGTTGTTTATTTTATATCAAATTATACATATGCCTGTATTTAGACAGGAATCTGACATCCTGTACATGTACAATCCTTATTGGTAGCTTTATAAAACAAGAAATAGTTCTAACATCCTCGCCACAATCTTTATTATTAAAGTTTAACAAATGACTTTGTCCTCTCCCATGACAAACAATCATTTGTAGAACTCGTTTGGATTTTATTGACATTAATTAATACATCTCAGCCAAAGTAAAAAAAACAAAACAAACAAAAAAGAATGAAAGGAAACAAAACTGTAACTTCTTTGAGAATCAAGAGCTATTTCTGACTTTTAATCACATGACTATAAATAATAATAAGGAACCAGTTTTCTTTTAGTTTTTTTTTAATTCTTTTTACTTATTATTAAATTAATTTGCATTTTTTAAAATGATCTTGCAAGCAGCAACCAAAAACAATTACAGACCTGACAAACAAGCAAACATACAATAATGAAAACCACTGGAATTAATGGTCTGTAATTTGTTATTGGAATTAATTTTGTTAATATTTCTCAAAATTTAATTGTTGAAATTTCTTTTTTCTAATGATGACATGCATAGAGTGAAAATGTAATAACCCTTGTGTTTTGTTTTTGTTTTGCTTTTTCTTTCTGAACATCTACAATTTTTCTTTATTTCTTTATTTCTTTTTAATAGTAAAGTCACAATTTTATCATGCATGAATCTGATAGTCTTGTGCTCCAGGCAATGTTGGCAAATCCTTGGGTGCTTATCCTTAGGCCATGGTTTGCAATACACAAGATTACTGTCTACTACAACCACTACTTCTACTAAAACTACTAATACTAATACTACAACAAATAATAATAATACTTTCTTTATTGGCTACAGCAGTTAAAAAAAGCATTTAGAACAGTGGCAATTTAGATATACATGTGTAAACAATAAAACAATAATTGAAATAATGTTGATGATTTCTCATTGACCAAACCACAAATTAATAAGAGAACTAAGTGACAGAATCAGTCACAGTTTATAACTGGTATGTAGACTCAGTCCTGGTGTAATTTTAATTCAGAATCTTATAGGACTTAACTGACGTGTTTTGTTCAGTATTCAACTGTATCTACCATTCCAGTGCTTTTTACAAATTATAATAATAAAAATAATTGATTCTAACATAAGCACAAGGCCATACATTTTAGGGGAAGGATATAGCTGAATAAATATATCTCCTTGAAAAGGATAAGTTGATCCTGCAGGATTTGAACTCCAGAATGCAACTAGGGATTGAAACTAAATACTGCAAGGTATTTTCTCCACTTCTCTACTGATTCTGCCAATTCCACTGACCTCCAAAACTATAATGATAATTTTAATTATAATTAATAATGGGGGTTTATTACAAAACCATCAGCAAAAACCCTTTCATTACCATATTTCTGTTGAAATACTCTGCTTTTGTTAATATTAATTTTGAAAATAATGAAGAATTTAGTAAAATAACCTAGCCTTTATTAAGCTGGTCTTTGGAACATAAATGAACATGAAATTTTGATGGACGGTTTTAATTTAGATCCCTTTAAAACATCAAGTTTGTATCAAGAATCAGGTCAGTTGTTATCAAAAGGGTTAAAGATTCTTTGTTAAGAATTTTTTTTTTTTTTTTTTTTTTAAATGAAACAAAGTATAGGAATATTTTAAAAGATCAATGAAATCTTACATTATTTATTTTATTATATATTTTTTGAGAAACTAAGAAAACTTTAAAAACTGGGTTTATTGAGTAACTCATGAGTACAGTATTCACAATATTATTAGCATTAATAAATTTGTTATCCATATACTTATACTCAAGACTTTGAGTTTTGAACCAGGCACAATAACTGTATAAATTTATTGCAATTCTTCTGACCTAGAGAAGCTTTCTCTATAAGGAAAAAGAAATTATTAATATCTTCCATCTAACAAAATATGCTGGAATAGATGATTTTAGAGATTCTGCATTTTTAATGTGAGAAAATTAAAAAAATTTTAGATTATGGTCCTGATAGAAATTCGAAATTTTGCACCTATTTATGTAATTTTGGTTGGTCAGTTGCACTGCTTTCGCAGATTCCCATGACTCTGTCGCCATCCAATTCCATTATTATGAATTTGAATTGGAAGCTTTAGTCATAGTGAATCTTTCATTAACTGATTACACAAGCATGGACGCTGCCCCTATGGTTGGGTTGCAGTTACTCTCTTGATAGAGTTTGGTGATCTTGACCATTGATCTTCTAGGATTCTTCTGCTCGGCATTAATGTAAAAAGCACTTAAAAGCTCAGCAGAAATTAGCGTGTTTGCATTTTACAATGATACAGAGAAGATTGATATTGTTGCTGAGAAAATCTGTAAACATAAATGTGTGTGTTTATATAATATATGTGCATGTGTGTGTCTGTGTGTAAAGTAGAAGCAAAGTGGCTAAGTGTAGAAGTAAATTACAAGCTCTTAGAAATAAGTTTCCTTCCAAAGCAGTCTTTTAGCATATATTGGCTGTACAGTTGATTTAGGCTGTTCATATAATTATCAGGAATAGGTGTGAAATCTTTTAGTGATGTTGTATGCAGTAGACTAGCATTACATTCAGAGTGATCTATCTCATGCACATAACACAATAAAAATTTAAGCTTAGTACCAGTTCTGAAAAGCTTTTGTGACTTAGAAGACATTGATACGTGTGTTTATTTTAAAGTGGTATACCTAACTCATTTCCTGCCTCCCCAAAATATCAAATAACTCATAGTAATTAGTTAGAAATATCTTGTTATTTTACACTAACTTTGTCAAAGAAACCTGCTTTAATTTGGGAAAGATAGCATTTATAATGAGCACCAACATGTAGGGACTGAGCTCACAGAGAACCGACTCTGCAGTTCAGGTTTTATTTCAAATTGCAGCTATTTCCCTTTTCTAATATCCTTCACAGATCTCATCCTCCCACATACTCCTGAATTAAATGGAGCTGAAAATTTATATATTATTATATATCTGACCTCAAAAGACAAAATAATTGCCACTATTTATTGCACTGGTGCATATGATATAACATTGTTTAATTATCGAAATAATATGCATGTGTGCATATACTTCTGTTCATGTGATCATGTGCTTAAGCATGCAGCATTGTAAACAAACAACAAAACAAATGTCGCTTATATGGTATTTCTACTGCATGCAAATAGCTGCACTAACATTTGATATCTATCTACAACTGGATGGTCTTAACCATTGAAAGTTAAGTAACTCAGTCTGGATGTAGAGTAGAATCAATGACAATATTTTCAGTAATACACCAACATGCTTCAGTTTGTTGACCAGATAATTTTCCTCATTTATATCTCTCTGAATACATGCATATGTGTGTGTGTATATACATGTCTATTATTATAAAATGTTTTTGATCAGAAAGTGTATGTGTATTCTATGTATATAAACAGTACAAATACAATTTTTTGTGGTTTTAAAATAACAACAACAATTATCATCATCATCATCATCATCATCATCATCATCATCATTTAATGTCCATTTTTCCACGCAAGCATGGGTTGGACAGTTTGACTGGAGCTGGCAAGCCGGGGGCTAACCATGCTCCAGTCAGGCTTGGCTTGGTTTCTACAATTGGATGCCCTTCCTACCGCCAACCACATTTACAGTGTGTGCTGGGTGCTTTTAATGTGCCACCAGCATCGGACTTTCGCCACTCGCTTCCCATACAATATAGTGGGACGCTGTTTCCTATACAGCCGCTGTATAGCAGTGGGGCATTGCTTCCCATACAAAACAGACCAGAGACAATAGAGAATCATATTTTGCCTCGCACAACTTACTTCCCGTGTAAACATAAGAGGCAATTGAGAATCGTTATTTGTCTCATATCACTCGCTTCCTGAACAAACGTAAAGAGACAATTGAGGAACGCACTTTGCCTCTACCTGTCACTTTGGGCCGCCAGAAAACCCTCACTGTCGGCCCAGAATGCCCTCTAGCATCTGGGCTCTCGATGCTGCCGTCCCAAGCAAAGACATTGCCGTTGCTGCTGCGCCGTGCCAAGCAACAGGACATTGTCAGTGCTGCCACCTCAATCAACAAGACATTTCCTATGCTGCCGTCTCAAGCAACAAGACATTTCCTATGCTGCCGTCTCAAGCAACATAACATTTCCTATACTGCTGCCACAAGCAGCAAGACATTTCCGTTTCTGCTGCCCCAAGCATCAAGACATTGTTGATGTTGGACTCGACCTGCCATCAAGCATTTCCATTTAACATTAAACCAAGACATTTCCATTAAACTCTGAATGTGGCCACCACTTAGCAATGGGCCCCTCAATGCGTCCTCCTCTAAACAACTGCACTCTTGATGTGGCCACGTTTTAGCACCCGAAAGTATTTGATGTGGCCTTCCCAGCAAGAGACTTTGTTGATGCTGCCACCTCAAGCAACAAGATAATGGCTATGCTGGACTCGACTGCATCTTTGCCACAGGACTCAGCATGGCCTTCGGACTTTCGATGCAGCAAGACATTTTCGATGATGAACTCGACCTGCCCTCTGAAGCATCAAGACATTTTCATTTAAACTCACTCGATGCAGCCACCACTTCGATACGGCCTGCCATCTCAAGCAACAAGACATTTCCATTAAACTCTCGATGCGGCCACCACTTAGCAATAGGACCCTCGATGTGTCCTCCTCTAAACAACTGCACTCTCGATGTGGCTGCGTTTTAGCACCCGAAAGCATTTCAATGCGCCCTCCTCTAAATAGCTGCACTCTGACTCTGATCTTGAGTTCCTTGGTGCGTCCACCTCAAAACAACAGGGACTCTCAACGTAGATGTTCCTTGTATGGGCGCCTAACCAGTACAAGACTTTCAATCTAGGCACGTCTTTTCGATTACCGCAATGCGCCAAGCATCCCGCTCCTTTGTCGTTTCTACTGAAAGCTTCAATGCAAAGAGGTAGTCCCTGAGCACCTCATCCCATGACTTCTTTGGTTTGCCTCTACCACGAGTTCCATCCACTACGAATGAACGGCATTTCTTTATGGAGCTCTCAGCTTCCATCCGCATCACATGACCAAACCAACGCAGTCTTTTCTCTAACAGGATTTAGGAAGATAGTGATGAATGTCTACACTATATAATATGTCAACTTATAAGCTGGATAACACAGTGTATGTTTTGAAGTACGTGCAAATATATGTAAGAATTTGTATGGTGTGTGAGAGAGAGAGAGAGAGAGAGAGAGAGAGAGAGAGAGAGAGAGAGACTATTTATATTCTGTGTGAAAATCACATGAAAAACCACTGACTTTCAAAGACATGTAGAACAGATAGCCTTATTTGAGAAAACAGGTAAGGGTTAGCAACAGGAAGGGCACCCAGCTGTAAAACAATACCTCAATAATATATATTTACATAACCCATTCCTGCATGGAAAAAACAGACATATAAACAAATGAATGAATGAGATGTGTGGGGGCATCTCCAGCCATAATAAAAGATGCTGGGGCAATTCTAGACTTTGAAAAAGTATTTCATGTTAAAGTTGAAAGGAGTTCTAATTTATACATGTAACACTTGAGAGAAATAAAAAGATCCAGGAAGAAAGTTGACTAATTTAACTCGGTTAATTTATCCAGTTTGTTTAAAAAGAAAGAATCTGAATTTAAAACTGCTGTTAGTTCTTGCGAACCACAAAAAAACATGATTTATTTTCACTAGAAGACAGATGCTTTAACTAAACTTTTCATATGCAACATCATATTAACTGTAAAAATCTACTATTTTTATTTGCAACAGCACCAGATTTAACTTCCTGACAATATTAAAATCTTGACTTTCATCTAGAGTAATGATGTTAATGGAACTAGGACAGATATTAGCATCAGTAATGTTTATATACAATATTATTGTTTATCTACGAGGCATAGATTGGTATACTAGTCACTTCTCTATTACAAACAATATGTTACATAGTTATATTATGTTCTTTTCTAACAAAATATTAAATTTCTAAAGTTATTAATTACTAGTAATATCATCAATTTATATCTACGTTTGCTATTAATAAAATTTTTCCTATCTTTTTTCAATGGTTTTTCACATCATTTCACATAACTATTTCTTTAAGAAAAGTGACATTTTAAGCAATGAATTCACTACTGAAAGCAAAAGCATAAATTCTTTCGGATGATTTAACAGAACAAATTTCAGATAAAAAGAAAATGGAATTTTCTTCATTCATTAAACAATTTTACGATTTTTTTTTCTATAAACAAACTAGAAATTACTAACAAAACCCTGACAAATTAAGAATGCTATGTTATCTTTCATCAATTCCACCAGAAAAGCATGAAAGAATATTGCCAGACCTTATTGTCGAATTAGGAGTGAGTTAAGAAACATATAAGATGATTAATTGATGTCTTTATGAACAATACTACAAACTAGATGGGAAATTGAAGTGAATTCAAAACAGAATATTAGAAACTGCAGTCATCTCAAGACTAAATTCATTAATACTGATGATGTATATAATTTCCTCTCATTTGTCTGCTACAAGAGTCTGATCAAATATCCTGACTTTGAGTTCAAACTGTCTCTCATCTCTTGAACTGGAAGTAAATTGTTTGTATTGTAGATTTTGTTGAAGAGACACTCTCTCTCTCTCTCTCTCTCTCTCTCTCTCTCTCTCTCTCTCTTCTATCAATTCTGGGCTGCTTCATAGTTCAGTTATGTCTTTCACACACACTTCCTTTATACCAATATTATATAAATCAATATATCAGCATTATATAATTGGTTTCCTGGCTGTTAACTCTGATTACATGCAGCTTCCTATTTCTGACACATGCATTCTCCACATGCAACAAAAACACCTCATACAAGACATGCTTTACTTTTAGGAACAGAGAACTTACAAAATCCTTCATTGGGGACATAACTTAATTTCTTTCAACAATACCCTTTCAATACATATCAAGAAAAACTGAAGACATCACTAAAAGATTCCCTACAAATAATTGGCTGCATAATCACAGACCATCTTAAAACTGCAGACATAACTATTCAACAAGGAAAAAGTGCATCCTACACCACAGTAGCACTCATAGATTTGGGATGTTGCAGATGCTACAAACACACACACACACACTCATTCCCGACTCCATCCAGTTTAATATACAAACCTAACCTTACCCCAAAACACACTACAACCACTAAACCACCAATATGTTATTTCCTCCATTTGTCTCTTCTCTTTCATTTTTCTTTTTCATCATTACTAATTCTCAATCACTGATCTACAACTAAATATCAACCATTTTAATCAACCAGCCCACCCTAAAACTGCAACACTCTGGAATTTCATCTCTGTCTACAAGTAGGGGGGGGGCAGCAATTTACATAAGTTCAAAAACAACCATCTCAACAATATCAACCTCATAAAACTCGGAGTTCTTGCAAGACACCAATCTACTTTCTTGGACAAAATATTTCTTTTTTTAAATACATTTCTGTTCCTTTGCCCTAACCCCATCCACTGAAGGTGACCAAAATTATTTAGTCTTTCCCATCTCCAAACTTTCTGAATATTAGACAAAATATATATATTAGAATATACAAGGAATAGCATATGGACTTACAGTAAGGAAAATGGTAAACACTATAAGGGTGTGATAAATGTATATATAGAATTATATATAAAAATATATTTGAACTAAAAAGAGGTAAGAAAAGCAAGTCTAAGGGGCTCTAAGGGGTTGATATGCATGAAATTGGATAATAAAGTTAAGCAAGAGCGCCATAGATGGTAAATTCTTCATTTATTGAAATTTCTTTGTGAGTTTGAGACAGAAAGCAAAAGCCTAACAGCAACTGTTAATGATTCTCAAATAGAAGACAAGATAATTTTTTATATGTAAAAATGTAAAAATTGGATTGACAATCAAGCTAGGACTCTACCATAAATGACCAAATCTAAAAAAAAAAAGACCAAAAGACATGTGCAGAGTTGTCCCCTGTCTGTAAACAAAGATGAAATTGTCCTTTCCCTAGCATGTTAATCTACATTTGGTTAATCTACATAAAGGTTGTCTGATATAGCAACAATTCCATGCCATATTCTGATACAAGATGTAGTGTGCCTCATTACTTCACATGATTCAGCTACATTTTAAAGTGTTAGTCACGTTTCATAATATGACAGAGATTTCACTTTAAAACAATATCTACATCTTAGACTATTTTATAAGCAATATTTACATTATTTCCCAATATGGTACAAATTATCATTTACTGTAATAAATACAACATATTATAATATGGTAGAGTTTGGAGTTTACATCAAATATTGACATGCTCTTAATATGCTACAGGATAGGTTAGAGGATGCAGCAAGTCAGCTTCATAAGTTGAGACATAAAATCATTGCACATTTATTCTAAGAAATATATTATGTCTTGTATGAAGGTAATCACACACACCCTGGCATTTGGTACTATTGATTTGTAACTTTAGGTTTCTACCATTCTTAGTTCCACTTAAGTCCACATACAATTGACTAGGATTAAATACAGGTTTTGGTAAATATACTGCAGCTGTATCCAATGACTAACCTTAAAACTTGCTAATAGACTTAATAAATAAGGGGATAACAGGAAACTGCCGCCTTTACAAAGTAAAGGGTAATGTCTTATCATCACTTGGGACTAAATCCATTCACAGTATCAATATATTATATGTGACCTGCCACACTGAACTGAGTATTAAGTTGCTACGTATTGAAAATGAGATGTATAATATATTTGGATTCTACAGGTTTCCAGCTTTAAAATAATACCTCAGTGATCTTTCTACCTCTAATACTTCCAGAGATTTTCCTACTTTTCCGTCACAAATCTCTCATCATAGGAAATTACTGAAGCAGAGAAAATTGAACTTGAAGTTTGAGTACTGACTATATTAAAAACATTATTAAAAACATAGCAACCGACTAAGTAATATGACAATTGATGCACAAAACTTAGTACAAATACTCATTACACCATTACATAGAATTTGCAGGATTATTTCATGCAATTAAGAATGCTAATTAGGGGCTAATTACAGTGGAAATTAGGTGAATTAAAACTCAAAAAGTGAGTATTCTGATTCGTTTTTATCAGGTTTCTAGTCAATAACTGCAGAAACTAGTGCTACTATATGAAAGGTTAGGGGTTTCTCTGTTCATTTCAGTAAAAAAACAAATTTCGATGCAATACTCCCATCTAAGCTATTTTGGGGTCTGCTACAGGTGATGGCTCGTGCGACTTAATACCCGGTTTGGTGTGGCGGGTCACATATTTCTGGACCAAATGCACTCCTTTTGTTTCTCCATTTTGAATATTGAAGAATTTAGTGGGAAAAAAAAAGTCATTTTTAAGCTGGTGTTTAGAACATATATATTGGTTTCAAATTTTGGCACAAAGCCAGCAAGTTGGGGAAGGGGTTTAAGTCAATTACATCACCCCCATGAACTCAACTGGAGCTTATTTTATCGACCCTGAAAGGATGAAAGGCAAAGTCGACCTCGGTGGAATTTGAACTCAGAACGTAAAGACGGGTGAAATGCCCCGCTAAGCATTTTGCCCAGCATGCTAACGATTCTGCCAGCCTGTAGCCGTTTCGAACATATCTTTTATCTTTTACTTCTTTCAGACATCAGACTGCGGCCATGCTGGGGCACTGCCTTGAATTTTTAGTCAAATGAATCGACCCCAGTACTTATTTTTTTAAAGCCTGGTACGTTTTCTATTGATCTCTTTTGCCGAACCGCTAAGTTACAGGGATGTAAACTAATCAACACCGGTTGTCAAGCGGTGGTGGGGAACAAACACAGACACAAAGACACACACACATAGATATATACATATATATATATATATATGGAATGTGGTTGGTGTTAGGAAGGGCATCCAGCTGTAAAATCCTGCCAAAACAAAACCACA
>JAOPUL010000839.1:38398885-38412663 GCA_027564515.1 Octopus rubescens | reverse complement strand
TCCGTAGTGCAAGTATACGCGCTCCAAATAGAATTGATGTAGACCAGCTAAAACAACAAGTGTTGCAGTTATTTCGGTAGATATGTAGCGAGGTTCATTCTGACAGTTCATGGGAATCTTTTAGGAATGTAAAAATGTATAATATAGGATCAGAGTTGTTATGTTTCAAGATAAGACCACACCGAGACTGATTTGCTTGCAATATGGCGATGAATGAGCCATTAGTGGTAAATATATCCAGCCATGAGAAACATTTTGACCCAAACATAAAGAACAAAATGCAACAGGAAAGTAGTACAAGTCTCAGAAAGCAAACTTGCAAAATGAACTCAGGAGGCTTAAAAACATTTTGTGGAGGATGTTGTCTAAGAAAGTGCAGGACGTCTAAGACAAGAACAACATTAACATTTTTATAGTTTATTGCGGCAAGGTTTTAGACTACAATCATCATCATGTTCCTTTGAAGTCAAAATATGGAAATGAGGTTATTAAAGATCCTCCTGGAATAATAAATAGATGAAGAGGACAACACTTTGCAGTTCTTTGCCACAATCCTTTTGTTGTAAACATGGATATCATAAATAGCATTCCACAAAGAAAGATAGGGCAACACATGAACACTACAGTTACAATTGAAGAATTACATCTGGTACTATATAAATTGAGATAAGGTAAAGCTCCTGCATCAGACGGTATTCTGAAAACAGGAGGGTATCATAGTTTATCTGAAAATCATAGCCTGAGAACTCGCATTTGGAATGAATCTTCAGTACCACATGAATGGATAAATGACATTATAGTATCTATCGAAAAGTTTAAAGACCCAAAATCAGCTGTGGTAATTCTAGAGGGATAACTCTCCTGGAACATACCAGGAAGATACTTTCAAGGATCATGATAAATCGTATCGTTGAGGGAGGGGGTGTCCACATGTGATTCCCGAGGAGCAGTGTATTTTCAGACATGAACGCTGAACAATGGATATGATATTTTCTGCGATGCAGGTTCAGGGAAATTGCAACAAATGCAACTCTTCTAGGTGTTCATATATTTAACGGAAGCTTTTGATACGGTAAACAGGGATGCGCTCTGGCTTGTTTTGTGGACACTTGGTTGCCCAACACGAATTTCGCTGGACAACGGTGTCAAAGAGGGTTATATTCCTGCTCCTACACTTTTCTATATTTTGCTACATTGCTTTGGTATGCCCTCAAGAATTACAACAATGGAATCGTTATCATATTTCGGACATCTGGTCGCATTTTTAATCTTACCCAGTTTAACTGCAAAGCAAGGACTTTCAAAACACTTTTCAGAGAATCGCTTTACACCGATGATGCTAATGTGTTGGCACACTCTGTAGAGGATATGCAGCGTATAATGGGCAGATTTTCCAATTCATTGGTACATCTCCGACTCACAATTAGTATTGGGAAAACAAAGTAATGTTTACTCCTGCGCCAGGACAACTGGATTACGAAGCAAACATTGTTGTGAGTGGGAAAAGGTTGGAGGTCATTGACACTTGTGTTTACATTGGACGCACACTGTCAAGCGATGGCGGTCTTGATGCAGATATATACAATCGAATAGGGAAGTGAACTGTTGCATTTTGGTAAGCTGGAAAAGTCAGTATGGGTGGATAGAGGTATTTCTTTAAGGACAAAAATCAGTGTCTATAAAACGTGTGTATTGATTGTAATTCTTTATTCGAGTTAGACGTGAACCACTCAATGGCGATATATGAAACTGATGGAAATATTTCATCAAAAGTTACTCAGGCGTATCCTGGTAATCAATCGGGAATGTTTCATACCAGATACAGGGTTTTGTGCATAGCACGATGTAGCTCAATTAAAGAACATATCATCATGGGTCAAATGAGCTGAATTGGACTTATGAGAATGAAAGATAAGCGATTTCCAAAGCGTCTGTTTTATGGTGACCTCAGCTCTAGTAAACGACCACAACATAGGCTAAGGAAATAGTACAAAGACTGTGTGAAAGAAAACCTGAGAGGTTGGATATGGGAAACTGATGATTTGTATCGGAACACGTGGAGAGGTGCTGTTAGGACTGGTTGCATGGCTGAGAGGTAAAGATGATTCGGCGCTGTGAGCTTAAAATGGCCTTCCTAAAAGGAATATTTGGAACTGAGACCAACAGTGAATATAGAACATGTCTTGTGTGTGATCGTGTTTTGTTTTCAAACTCAGGATACGTTAACCATTATAATTCATATGAAAGTCAAAATACAGGTAATAAACTTGAATCCCGACCACCTCGTACATTTTGTGTCATATGTGACAAAACTAGTGAGACAAAATCTGGACTTAAAAGACACATGGTATTTCACAGAAACATTTCTTCAGTATCAAATTCCTAATGACAAAAATGTAGAGGGAATTTGAATAACTGTTATCTGTGTTTCAAACCCTGTCAATCAGCAGCTGGTCTTAAAATTCATCCGAGGAATCAGCAACGGAGGGATTGTGCTGCGTGAAGTGTTTGCTTGTGGTAACGGCTATCATCTTTCAAGATGAAGCAATCAATATATATACACACACAAACACACACCCACACACATACACACACACACACGCATATATACACACATACACATATATATACAAACACACACACACACACACACACACACACACACACACACACACACACACTCACACACACACACTCACACACTCACACACACACACACACACACACTCACACACACTCACACACACATTGTTTTTAATTATATAATCTGTAGAATATTTGCAGTGTTCTGAAAAAGAATACGGAAATACCTAACAAATGCTGATTACAAGTACCAGAATGCTTTAGAGCTTAGGTACCATGTAACTGAATTGTTGTGGATCGCCAACATATATTCTAATATATGAGATAACACGGTATTTGCCTGGAGAAAAATTTCCCATTTATACTATATTCTATATATATATATACATATATCTTTTCTTCTTTTATCTTTTACTTGTTTCAGCCATCAGACTGAAGCCATACTGGGGTACCGCCTTGAATTTTTAGTCGAATAAATCGACTCCAGTACTTATTTCAAGCCTGGTACTTATTCTATCTATCTTTATTGCCGAACAGCTCAGTTACAGAGACGTAAACTACCCAACACCACTTGTCAAGCGTTGTGGGGGACAAACACAGACACAAGGACACACACACATATACATACTTGCACATATATATATACATATAGCTAATATATTAAAAGAAAGAATGTGTGTGTATGTGTCTATGTGTCTGTCTGTCTGTCTGTCTGTCTGTCTGTCTGTATGTTACCTTCTAGCGCCAAAACCGTTAAACCAATTTTTTTCAAACTTTATGTATGTATTCTTATGCATATAGTTGCATGTTTAGACATGTATGTATGTATGTTTGTATGTATGTATGTATTTAAGTACAAAATGGCTTCAAAGTTCAACCGTGTAAATGGGGAAAACCGCATAAAACAGGTATTTTTTCAACTTTTCCCTCTCTTACTCCTGCAATTTTCCACCGATTTTATTCAAACTTATTGACCGCATTCAAGCTGTTTTGTCGGAGCTATTGAATTGCTCGACAAATCACTCGAGCAACGCCAGGTATACCTGCTAGTGTATATATATATATTAAGCATCCAATAACATGCATGAAACACATGTGTGTGTGTGTGTGTGTTTGTGTGTGTGTATACATATAGAATTGTTTAGACGGTATAGTTGATAACTGATAGCTTGCCAGGTGACCACGTTCTCGGCTTGGATCTACCTGATGCCTTCCGCAGTGGACCAATTCGGGCCCGAGATCTACTTCATGAATTCCACAGTGCTCGTTGGGTAAATAAAATAAGTGAATAAGATGGAAGATGGAGCATGATAGACTTTATTACATCTCACAACGGACGTTTTGACCCGTTATGCAACAATACATCGCTGCTGCGCTTCTGTGCATTTGGTGGCGCCCTGCGTGCATTCCGGGTCCCTTCGGCATTCAAAAACTCGCAATGGGTTAAAATGTCGCTAAAACTATAAGGAGAATTGATACATGCATTATTTCTCATGTATATACAGATAAAAGCAGAATATTAATCTCCAAGGCCAACTCAACATGGCAAAATGAAAATACTGCTATTTTAACCCCAGAAAAGCGCCCTTTCCAGCTGGTTATTCAGTGCATCCCACGAACTCATGTATTGCAAAGAGGAGCTTTTCCTTTTATGCAAACTATCAAATTTAGCCAGAACACCTTGTATATCCGATTCCTCTTGTACCCAGTTTTCCTCTCAGCTGATTTGTGCTTTGCCATTACATTACACTAACATTACTACTTACATTATATTTCTAGTAAAGCATGTTCACCTAATTGTTTCTAATCCTTGTACATTCTCTAAATTAAATTAATTTTAGTGCTATTTTAAACTTTCAAAAATGATTGTATTTAGGAAATATTATCATAGCTTTAATTCAATTGTGAACATTAAACATCATTTATGATTTATAGTAAACGTTAAGAAATAATGTATTTTGCACAATATGTTGTTTTCATAACGCTGGTCCAGTTTCATACCACATTGAAGCGATGCGTTTTTCATTTGACAACTAACAATTTCGCTTAATTTTTTGTTTACCCTGTACTTCCCTTTCACTTGACACCCACCTGCAATAATCATAATGCTTCAATATAACCGAATTCCGAAGAAATCATCAAAAAAATAAAATAAAATGAAAATAAAAGTCACAACCATCTGAGTTGAGTGCTTGTGGCAGTGTAGTTAAGAAGTTTACTTCGCAACCACATGGTTTTGGGTTCAAAGTATTTTCTACTATAACCCGGGACCGATAGAATGCCTTATGATTAAATTTGGTTGGTGGAAACTGTGTGGAACCTTGCCATATATATACAAATATAGGTGGAGTTTTGGATCAGGACATATAAATTGGATTTTCTCCATTTTGATGGAAATTTTTCCAATTTTTTTCACCACAGCCTTCAAAATGATGGGGGGAAGCTTTTTATGAAAAAAAATTTGGAAAGTTTATGATTTTTTTCGCTCCACCCCACACCCCTCTGGACCAATTTTAGCCAAATTTTTTGGTACTATGCACTTAAAAACGATGAGAGAAGCCTTTTCGGTAAAGAAAAGAAAAATTTTTAAAAATATTTTCAGACAAAAAGCTGTGCGATTTAATGGAGATATAGCTGTTGTTTCTAGCACATCTCACGACCACCTGGTACCTTCCTCGTTTCTTTGTCACTCTGATGAATTGATGTTTTTTCAATATTTTTCTCCCCATAAACACATTTTGCTTAGCCCAAGGGTGGCTCATTGCTGGGATTTAAGCAACAAAACCAATTTTGGAATTTAAATTTTTACACCCCACCTCAACCCTCCCGCACCAAACAAGTCCGTGTGTGTGTGTGTGTGTGTGTGTGTGTGTGTAAGAAAAAACATATTTACGAACAGAAAAGTATGCTGTAAAAAAAAGAATTTGGAAAATTTATGATTTTTTCCACCCCACCCTCACACCTTGTTTATAATTTAAAACTATTGGAGAGCCTGAGAAGGTCATTGCTGGGATTTATCCAGTGATTTAAAAAAGTATGTAAAAGATAATCTATATTAATAGCATACTTTTCTGTTAGTAAATATGCTTTTTCTTGAACGCGCGCGCGGACGCGCTTAGTGCCGTGGTGGGGTGTAGAAATTTAAATTACAAAATTGTTTTTCTGTTGCCTAAATCCAGCAATGAGCCACCCTTGGACTAAACCAAATTTGTTTATGGGAAAATAAATATTGAAAAACATCAATACAATACATGTCGTCAGAGTGACAAAGAAACGAGGAAGGTACCAGGTGGTCGTGGGATGTGCTAGAAACAACAGCTACATCACCCTTAAATCACATAGCTTTACGTTTGAATTTTTTTTTTTCTGCCGAAAAGGCGCCTCCCATCGTTTTAAAGTGCGTGGTGCAGGAGGAGTGAAAAAAAAATCGTAAATTAAAAAAATTTTTTTTTTTTTCATATAAAGCTTCCCACTATTTCAAAAGTCGTAATAAAACAAAAATGAAAAAATTCCCGTCAAAACGGAGAAAATCCAACTTATGTGGGCGTCCTGGTCTGACACTCCGCCCAAAATATATGCGTGTGCGCGCCTCACATCTCTTGATAGCCAGTGTTGGTTTACTTATATCCCTGTTCGGCAAGAATACTTTAACTTTAAAAATAAATCCTAGGGTCGATTTATTCAACTTAATCCCTATAGGCAGTGCTCCAGCATAGCCGCAGCCCAGTGTCTGTAGCAAGAATACACACACCAGATAGCATAGGAACTAATAAATACTATTAAAAAAAAAGCCATTTCTTACATTTGCTTTGAAATACGAAGATTTCGAACAAGTTTGGGTCTCAGCTTTAGTGCGGCTAGAATCATACATGTTCTCTCACACTTTATATGTCAGTGAATATCCAGAATAAATCATCTCATAATGTCGATTTGCCATTTAGTATCCGATGAAAATCACATTGCACACCATAGAACATATGAACTAATGAACGAATTTTACCAAATCGACACCAAATTATTTATTCTGGAAGTTGACGGATATTTAAACTGAGAGAATACGTTGAATTCTAACCGGTTAGAAGTCGGTTGTCAGTCTCCTTTATAGGAACTTGTTTTGGGCCAAGGTTAAAAATATTTCTTGAATACAATTATTATATATCCATATATATCCACATCTATTGTGCGCTTAAGTTTGTGAGCTAATGATTCGTCTGGCTTTATCAGTGATTGTGGAGCTTTTATGAGCGGGTAAATAAATGTAAGATTATCTGGGTCAAAGTGAAGAAGAAAACAAATTGTGCACATCGAAAATGGCAGCGATTATATTAAGTAAAACTTTGCTCTATACTAGAGTGGGTCTCGGTGTTCATTCCGGTTTTAAATGGGTTCTTCCTCGTCAATACACCGAAGTTTGTTCAGCAGAGCGTACAAAGTAAGTGTGAATCCATCGCATTGCCTACTTCGATCGTTTCCATGTTTACTTAACTGTAAACCTCACATTAATTTATAAAACTGACATGTAGTTGTTTGTATAAATATAGTTTCATTTAAGAACGATATTTTTCTTATTCTGATTTTGAAGTATTGAATTAAACCTTTTATTTAGTTGAATTCTACCAAGTTATATTTAATTGATTCGGTTTTATATAGCAGCGTCTAAGTGTCGCCGTCCGTTTGCTTCACTCTTGTTTACATAGACTGCGCTGTTTTGGAATACCCATGCTTTCAATTTTTTATGGCTTTAATCGTAACTCCCATTTTCTAAATATTTATTTTTGCTGTTTATTGTTGAAGTAATTAAAATTATATAAAATAATTGGTACACTGTTTCATAAGTACAACAGCTTTCTGCTGAGTTCACAATAACTGAAATTCATATTCATGCGTTATGTTAAGTATTCAGTTTTGTATGTACATTTTATTTATTTTATTTTCAATATCAAATAAAAATTATTCCTAAATATATTTCTTCAACTGAATTTCTGCACCGAATTTTAACAAATCCATTAATTTAACATCATATAAATTATGTAACCACATTCTAACGTACTAAGACCACTATCTCTAACATTCACACCTGCCTGCATACTAATCTACGAACAAAAAGTTGGTTTTTTTTCTTTAGGTATTCCGAGAAGAAAAATAACTAACATTTAGGCTAGGACTTCGAACACTTTGCCAACCCAACTGGTCCCCAGGAATTGTTATCGGATGTTAGGTCACCTTAGAGTGGCGAGAGTGATCTCCCTTTATAAAGCAGAGTTTTGTTTTTCTTTTCAACATTCTTTGCATCATGTAATTCTTTTTTCTTCGCCTTAGTTTTGAACAAGTTGAAAAATGTTTAAAACTATCTTAATTTTATTAAACTTGGCAATTTGTCTTCCCCACTTTTCATACCATCTAGGACCCTTAGAGTCTTAGTTCCAACTTTATGAAAAACACTGAAATAGAGCTTATTACATTTATGAGTCAACTCAATTTTAATTGATTTCTTCCAGTTTCTATATCCAAATAGGATCCTACAGGACACTGAGGTAATATAGTAATACCTCCAGATCTCAAATGTTTTATAAGAGTCAAAGAAATGAGATAATGTCAGAACATCAAAAGGATTCACCAAGCAACCTCTTGGTTACACACAACAGGCAGAATGTGGCAGCTTGTAGAGGTCTCCAAAGTAACTGTGAACTGCAATAAGTAACTGTAGTGTGAAGGAGGGAAAAGACACAAAAAAACAGAAATGGAAGCAGAGAGAATCAAACAAACTGCGCAGTCTTACCTGTCGATTCTGGATAGCTCCAATCACTCTAGTCCACGTGGTCTCGTTTCTCCGTCGCACGGCCACCACACGTCTTCACTCAAGCCCCGTCTGTCTCCGACTGCCTGCCACCCGGGTGAATCGCATGCCCAAAGGCAGCACTTCTGGTGGTATCTCTTTGACCCCACTTCCGACAGGCAACCACGCAACTGCTCAACTTCTGGTCCTTCCCTCCAACACGCAACAGCTCACAGCACAACACCACATGCCCCCCCTGATCTAAAGATCATTCAAACCAGGGTGCCCACATCCTGACTTCAACTTGTCTCATAATCAGCTAAGCAATGAGGAGGGCACTGCTCTCTCTGCAACCACCTTGGGACTTCAGGAATGGTCTCAGTCCCTGGCATGTTGCTGCTGGCTTCATCCTCTCGTCCATTGCTGCTGGTTCCATCCACCGAGGCATTGATGATCCTGCGCACGTCCAAAACATGATGTGGCATTCCATCCACAGACACATTATTCCTTGAATTTACGGAGGTTATCACCCCCTTTCCCCACTGTGATGTGCACCGTGCATTCAGGGGTTTAACCCAAACTTCCTCTCCGACCCGCACAAAAGTATGCTCTTCCTCTCCCGCGGGCTGCAGTGAAGCAGTCCATGGGGGTTTCCACTCATACTGAAATATTGCTCTGTGTGGCACCGACTCCTCAGCTTGTCCTGACCTGGGCGACATATACCAAAAAACGGCCTCAATTGGTGAGATATGGCCCCTCTCAGCCATGGTCTTGATGGTACGATGATGCCTCTCCACAATCCCATTGCCACTTGGCCGATATGCCACCCTGAAGAAGCAGCTGACATGCCATTCGTTGAGCATTTCCCCCAGCGCCTCCGAACGAAACACAGTACCGTTATCCATCAGCAGCTCATCCACAGGGCCTCATTCCAGGAATACCTCATTCAGTATTTTTGCGATTTCTTCTGCGGTCCCCATCTTCATCTCCCTCCATATGGCCAACCACCCTGGTCCATAGTCGACCATCGAAAGGTATGACCCCCTGCCGGTAGTGCGTCACGTCCACTGCCAGTTGTTTCCAGTGGTTTTCCACTGGAATGCTGCCTGCCTCATGCACACCCGGAGCGGGGTTGATGGATTGGCACCTGTCACAGCTTCCAACTACCTGCACACTTTGCCTGGTCACATCAGAGTCAACCTTCCTGGCTAGGAACAATTTCCTATCCACCCCCATGTGATGCATGGTATGTAGTCTCCTCAGATCCGAGTCATTCAGTCGACACACCGCAGCCACTCTCTGTTCAGGATCCTCCGGCACCTGCCACCAGGCTCTCGTTACTCTGGTCAGGGCATCTGCTCTGTTCCTCTCAGAGGGCACCAAAACCACATTCAGCCTCAGGTCAAACTCGGCCACTAGCTCACCCAGAATTCTCAAACGGCGTTTTACCAACATCTCTGCACCCCCTTTGGTTCAGCTCCTGGAAATCTAATACCGGCCTCACTTTATGCTTTGTCGGCTGTACTACTGCCATCAGCTGTAGCACTCCACTCTTCACTTCCTCCTCCCAAGGGATCAGAATGCCTTCCTTGATCCACTGTTCCACATCTCCCTTGAACTCACCTCTAACATCGCCTTTCAGGGTATGCTGATAGCAGCCTACTACATTTTTCAACGTTGGAGGATCTCCCTTCCAGTACCATTCTACTGTCCACTGCTGGCCATCGAACACAGCCCGAAAATCCCTGTCTGTAATGGTGTGTGCAGCATATTTTTCTTCACAGCTCTCACTACTCTCCTGTCGCAGACTCACGGTGCTCAGTGCCCCTGCACCACCAAATGTTACACCGGCTTCATTGACCATGATATCTTCCAAATGGATAATTGCGTCCATTCCCATTACCACATCGATTCCGTCCACCACATGGTCAATCACTATTACTTGCAGCCTCAATCTCGTTCCCCATACCACCATCTTCATCACTACTTCCTCTGCATTCATCTTCCGTGCCGTCGACAGCCCTTACGCTGCTCACTCCACTCCATTTTTCTACCACCTCCGGGGTCAATAGGGTTGTTGAGCAACCTGTGTCCACGATGGCTCGTAGTACCTTCCCCTCCACCACGATGTCCACTACTGGCAACGACTGTATAGGCACCTCTATTCCCTGGACGGGATGACTACTGGCACAGTAGTCTCCCTTCGATCGTTTCCCTGAACGCATCAGCTAGCGATGTGACCTCTTTCATTGCATCGATAGCAAATCACCCCCTGCGCAGTAGTCTCACTTAGACCGTTTCCCTGAACACATTGATTTGCGAGGTGCCCGTTCTGATTGCAATGATTGCAAATCACTTCTTGCTTTTCTTGCTTATGTTCCTTACAGTCTCACACCATGTGCGAACCCTGACACTGAAAACACTGCCCTCTAAAGGGCCGCACATGTTCCTTATTCGGCCCGCTTCCGCTGCTCTTCATTTGACTCCTCATTGCTGCAGTCACTGCCAATGGAGTCGCTCAGCAGCACGCGGCTAAAACTCTAGCTCGAGATATTATGTCTGCCATCGCCATGGAGCGAATGTTCGGTAGTTTCTGCAGTTTGACCGACATGTGGTCAGGAAACCCCGTTATAAAGGCTAACTCCACCGTTCGTTCAAGGTCGTCGTTGGCGAACACATCGACTTGCTCACCCGTCCACTTTTTCTTCCCCAATCGACCATATGCCACGAACGGCCCCTTTGCGAAAGCTTCCATCAATCAGGCTTCTACTTTCTCCGCACTTAGCCTGCCTTTCTCCTCCATTTCCAGGTATAGCGCCAAAGCTGAACCATCCAGGTACAATGGTACAAAACTCGCTAGGTTTTCTATCCCATGCAGTTTCGTAACTAACTTTTTTTTCTGTAACCAAGCGACGATATCTCCCTCACCAGAAAGTGGTCTGACCATCTCGCTCGATACACGAATCATTCCCATCATTTTTTTTTTTATTGTGCCAAAATAGCTTGTAGTGTGAAGGAGGGAAAAGACACAAAAACAGAAATGGAAGCAGAGAAAATCAAACAAACTGCGCAGTCTTACCTGTCGATTCTGGATAACTCCGGTCACTCTAGTCCAAGTGGTCTCATTTCTCCGTTGCGCAGCCACCACACATCTTCACTTGAGCCCCGTCTGTCTCCGACTGCCTGCCACTCGGGTGAAACACATGCCTAAAGGCAACGCTTCCGTTCTCTTTGACCCCACTTCTGACAGGCAACCATGCAGCTGCTTAACTTCCGATCCTTCCCTCCAACACACAACAGCTCACAGCACAACACCACAGTAACAGAGGAATATGACTATGGTGTTTCAGAGTTATGTGCACTGGAATGATAAGAGTTGTCTTCTTGTTCAATTCCACATCACTTTAGCTCAGACCTCTGTGAAGATGGACGGTGAAGTTGGGCCTGGTTGAATCAATCAGTAGCTCATGTTAAACCTGAGATAACGCCTCACCATTTTTGGTGCACCTTTTCGTTTCAATGGTAGTGACCAAATTATTAGAAAATAAAACAAAACAGGGTTCTGCTTCAGGGTTGAGTAGTTATCAGTAGTAAGATCATCTGTTATAAGACAAATTGTATCAACAGATGCAACAACAAAAATAAAAAATGCTGTCATTGAAAGAATGGGAAATGTAAATGTAAAACAGTAAATTAAATACAAAAATCGACACCATTTTTTAAATGACTTTGATGCACTAGTTTTATATAACCCACAAAAAAAAGAGGTTCATACTCTGACTAATAATTTATTGTTACAAAATACAACATACTCAAGAAGACCCATCCTCCACAGCAGAATTGTTAATGTCACTCCCCCTGCTGAAGAGGATTAACCTGTAAGGGCCCTGTGCTGGTGCCACATAAAAGCACCCGTGTTAGCACCATGTAAAAAGCTCCCATGCCAGTGCCATGTAAATAGCACCCATGCTGGCACCACATAAAAGCATCCATGCTGGTGCCACATAAAAAGCACCCAACACCCCCTGTAAAATGGTTGGCATTAGGAAGTGCATCCAGCCGTAGAAACCAAGCCAAATCAGATTAGAACCTGGTACAGCTCTCCTACTTGCCAGCTCTGGTGAAACCGTCCAATCCATGCCAACATGGAAAACGGACGTTAAAGGATGATGATGATATTTATTTTAACTATCTCCAAGCGGTTGAGAAATATATCTCCTATAATCATTTAGTATTCCTCTTTCAACGCTCTTTAATTTCACCTTCACTGCCATTTTGATATTTTATTTCTAACTAAGAAAATGATACTTTTTATTTTATTTTACAGTCCCCAAAAAGAATATGATATTGTTATAGTAGGAGGTGGAATTATTGGTTTGGCAACTGCAAGAGAGTTGATTCTTCGACATCCAAATCTATCTTTTGCTGTTTTAGAAAAAGAGAAAGAATTAGGTATGATGCTTTTGTTTATAATTTATTTAATTGAATTGTTTTTACAGAGTATATTAAGTACTAACTTTTATTTAAAATGAAATTCACATTTAAACAGTGTTTAGGTTGTGAATTTCAGATTATATAAGAAATGAGTCCAAATATTCCATTTTACTTCATCAAAAAGAGATTGAATAATTTCCTTTGTTTGTGTTGTGGCTACTTGATGTTCTTTTCTTTCAATATTCTTTGTTTTTTCTATAACTGGCTTTGTTCATCTGGTGCTGGTTTACTTGTTTCTACTTTTGGTTGGTCATAACCTCATTCTTTGCACCTTTCATGGATAATCATGGTAAAGATGTTTGCTTTTCAAGTTATTCTGTAGAATCACAAAAAGATTCTTATCTAGAGATGCTAGACTTGAATATTTATAGCTTTGGGTCATTCTCGTTTTGTATTCATAGTAATAAGGTGCAGTTGGTGCACAGACATCAAGTAGATATTCGAATAATGTGGGGTTCTTCTTGATTATGTCTAGCATTGCTGTCTCACACTACAGCCTGTTTTCATACAATAGTTCTTCATTCCTTTTGAGCTTCTGATGAAGTGCATATGTTCTATACCCATGAAACTTTAAGTAATGGCGAGCTGAATCAAACTGTTATTAAATACATGTAATTCCAACCAAAATGTGTTGAGTGCTACTTTCTTTCATTTGTTAACTCTATATATGCACACATACACGCATCATCCTTTAACATCCATTTTCCATGCTGGCATGGGTTGGACGGTTCGACCAGAGCTGGTGAGACCAGGGGCTGCACCAGGATCCATTGTCTGTTTTGGCATTGTTTCTATGGCCCTTCCTAACAACTAACATCATCATCATCATCATCATCATCATCATCATCATAACGTCTGTTTTCCATGCTGGCATGGGTTAGACGGTTTGACTGGAAACTGGCAAGCTGGGGAGCTGCACCAGACT
>JAOPUL010000839.1:38341322-38368269 GCA_027564515.1 Octopus rubescens | reverse complement strand
AATGTGTCAGAAAAATGTAGAGTCTGTGGAACTTGGAACGAGACAGTGGCACACATTGTTGCAGAGTGTCCCAAGTTTGCACAGGAGTAATATAAGAAATGGAGACACGACCAAGTCTAGAACTATACTATATATGTTAGGCCATATAACAATATTGATATTAGAGAGTTCTTAAAAGGGCAATGAATACACGGAATTAAAATAAAGTCTGATGCTCATAATACTTAAATGAGATTGTAGACAAAAGCACACTATCTCTCTCTCTCTCTCACAAACACACTCAGCCGCATACACGCAGACAACCACACACACACATACACAACCGCACAAACACACAAACACACACACACACACAAATAAGTAAACAAACACTCACACACATAAACAGACCTATAAACAATTATTGACCTCTATACACAAACAAAATTATTAAAATCTAGCCAACGATGGACCACTTTCTGGTTGCCCAACTTACTAGAAATAGCAGCAAATTTTCCATCTTAAGAAAGAGAAGGACATGTTGGCTAATGTAATCCTAGATATCAAAAAATAATGGAATGTTCACGGCTGAAACGCCTTTACTGACAGGTCTGATTTCTCAATTAGAACAACAAACAATAAAAACATCAATTGATATAAAATAAAACAGTAAAATACCAACCAGTTACTCACGGTGTATTTGGGTAAAGCGAAAGAACTCCTGCACATCTGTTTATTTCATTAATGGTCTTTATTTAGACTTGAAAATAAAAACGGAGTGTTGAACCATACTCCCTGGACAAACCAGTAAGTTTTACCCATAATTTCGTAAAATTTATTCGAGGCCAAGATATTGCTTTCCAGTAGTCACCTTCTACTTTGCGCTGGAGAGAAAACAAAACAAAACTCTGACCTCAGCCCTTTGCAAATAATTAATAACGATAGCTATTATTATCTAAGAGACAACAGTGCAAAATAAACATATATCAACGACAACAAAAACATTAATAATAATGACGCTAAGAATAAGAATAATTGTCGTGATGATAATAGTAAAGATAATAATAACTACTACACTAATAATAGTGAGCAATAATAATGATGATGATGATGATGATGATGATGATGATGATGATGATGATGATGATGATGATCACGATGATGGTGATGATGATGATGGTAATATCAATACCAATAAGAAAATAAGCAAAAAGAAGTGGAGAAATGAAATTAAGATTTAGCGTCATATTAAAGTCACGTAGTTTCGTCTATTTGCAAACGAAGAATATATAATATTCTGTTTGCAACGAGAATAAATGACTTATAGGTTTTAACTTCAACTGATTAACTATATTTCTGGATAATTCAATTTTGAAGAAGGAAAATTTAGCTATCCAATGACCCCAATAGAGAAATCGATATGAGAGATGCGAGTTAAATTTGCAGCATTGCTGAAACTTGAATTGGAGAAATGAATTTCAGCGTGTAATTTCTGCCGGGCAAAATGGATATTACTGAGTAGTAGTAGTAGTAGTAGTAGTAGTAGTAGTAGTAGTAGTAGATAATGATATCGTTATTGGTGGTGGTGGTGGTGGTGGCGGTGGTGGTGGTAGTGGTGGTAGATTACAATAGCAGATGATGACAGTATTGGTGATAATGATAGTGGTGATGGTGACGGTGGTGGTGGTGGTGGTGATGGTGACGGTGGTGGTGGTGGTGGTGGTGGATGCGAATGAAACTTCGCATATGTACAAATGAAATGAAAGTTAGTGGCGTCCATACCTTTCCAAGTTAATTAGCACTATAGGAAACGTAGTTGCACCTGAAAATTAAAATATTCAATCTTCCTAAACGACACTGAATCTCCAAAAGAAAAGAAAATTTTGAAGCGTAAATCGACAATTTAAATGGCGTGTTACACGTTACTTCCTCGAAAGTTCCTACATGAAGAATTTGCCACTGATTTACTTCTTTTTTTCTTTTTTTGTCTGGTCAAATAAATAACTGGTGTCTTTGATTCATTGGACATTGACTCGGCTCCCAATACATTTGATCCAATACCAAAGTTGAAAAGAAATCGTTAATTCCACCAAGGAATTAAGTCAATGTACGAGATGTTTACCTGCCGGTCATTGACTGACTGGTTATTTGCAGTGTTTTGCCGATGGCGTAATGCTTCTATGAAAATACTCATGGCACACAAAATGGCCCAGTGCATGTCAATGTTTATTAGCAACCGTCAGTTTTATAAAATACATTAAACTTGTTTATTTCTAATATTTTATGTTGGTTCTTCACCTGATTACACATTCGGTAAAAAGAGGTTTAACGAAAAAAGTGTTGTGGGTCTAATTATTTCATAGATTTATGTTCTTTTTTATGATTGAACTTGAGCAAAGAAATTTTAACAACGAAGTATTAAAATTATGGCATTCATTTTGTAATACAATTCTTCTTTCTGGTTTTTTTCTTTCAATAATTTTTCTTTCTTTCTTTCACAATTAATGAAATAAAATCATGTAATTGCTGTATCCATAAATAGCTTCCAATGGTTTTAGATTTATTCAAAAAATAATGTTTTCCTTTGAGAGAACACATATCTAGATGTGTCGCAATTTAGACCTTATTAAATCTCATCCATCAGCTTGTTTCTTAATAAAATATACTTGAAACATATTGGTTTCAAATATTGGCAGAAGACCAACAATTTTCGGGGGGGAGTAAGTCGATTACATCGACTCCAGTGCGTAACTGGTACTTATTTTACCGACCACGAGAGGAAAAATGGCAATGTCGACTTCGAGGTAATCTGAACTCAGAACATAAAGACGGACGAAATGACGCTAAGCAAGTTACCCGGCGTGTTAACGATTCTGGTGGCTCAGCGCCTTATTATCGATGCATATTCCCTTCTATACTGGGCACGAAGGCCTGGAATTTTGGGGGAAGGGGAGTAGTCGATTTTATTGACCCCAGTTCGTAACTGGTACTCACTTTATCGGCCCTGGAAGGATGAAAGGCAAAGTCGACCCCGGCGGCATTTGAACTCAGAACGTTAAAGCCGGAAAAATTACCGCTAAGCCTTTCTCCCGGCGCGATAACGACTCTGCCAGCTCGCCGCCTTTAACAACAATATAATAATAAAAGTTGAATAACCTTGTGACCCCTAATCAAGAGATTAGGGGTTACAGCCAATCATGAGATATCTTGTATTGTATCCTTTCTTATAAAATTATTTTAGTTACTGCAAAAAATTCTTATCTTTTATCATTTACTTATTTCAGTCATTGGACTGTGACCATGCTGGGGCACTGACTTGAAGGGTTTAATCAAACAAATTGACCGTAGTACTTATTTTTAACTCTGGTATTTATTCTGTCAGTCTCTTCTGCTGAGTTATGGGAAGGTAAACAAACCAACACCGGTTGTCAAGCAGTGGTTGGGGGACAATCACACACAAACACACACACACACACACATATGCCGATGACACGTATAAAGCACCCGTACCAGTGACACATAAAAGGCACCTGCACTGGTGACAATGTAAAAGACACCCAGTGCATTCTGCAGAGTGGTTGGCATTAGGAAGGGCATCTAGCAGTAGAAAAACCAAGCGAAAACAGACGACTGGAGCATGGTGCAGCTCTCCGGCTTACCAGCTCTAGTCAAAACATCTAACCCATGCCAGCATGGAAAAAGGACGTTAAATGTTGATGATGATAAGTGTATATATATATATATATATATATATACAAACGATGGGTTTCTTTCAGTTTTCATTTGCCAAATCCACTCACAAGACTTTGGCCAACCCAGAGCTATGGTAGAAGCCGTGTAGTGGGATTGAAATCATGTGGTTGGGAAGCAAATTTCTTAATTGCACAGCTATGCCTGCACCACACACAACCATACCTGTGCCATTCACAGCCATGTCTTTATTAAAACTTGGCACACAAGGTCCTAGCACTTGGGGAGTGAGTTTTCTTAGGGAGGATTTACTACTGTATCAGCAGGTTGCGTATACTGAGTTCATACTAATAATTTAACATAGATATACTTTCTTTCTTTCTTTCTTTTCTCCTACTCTATCTTAATAAAATATTGGTTTCAAATTTTGGCACAAGGCCTGCAATTTAGGGGAAGGGGATAAGTCGATTACATCAACTCCAGTACTCAACTGGTACTTATTTTATCGATCCCGAAAGAATGAAAAAGCAAAGTCAACCTTGGCAGAATTTGAACTCAGAACATAAAGATGGATGAAATACTGCTAAGCATTTTGCCTAGCATGCTAATGATTCTGCCAGCTCGCCGCCTTAGTGATAACACTGATAATAGTTGGAAAGATCAACCAAAATTACTCACTATTTAGGAAGGCATAAAAAAAAAAAGAATTTGAATTTTTTTTTTTCCTGGTATGATGACGTGTTAGATCATCATCATCATCATCATCCTTTCACGTACATTTTCCATGCTGGCATGAGTTGGACGGTTTGACCAGAGCTGGCAAACAGGAGAGCTGCACCAGTTTAGTTTCTACGGCTGGATGCCAACCACCTTATAGTGTGCTGGGTGCTTTTAATGTGCCACAGGCACAAGCCCTTTCACACGACACCAGCATGAGTGCCTTTTATATGGTACCAGCACATAGCTTTATAAATTCTTATGTTTGCATAATTTGAGGGTCTTTTCCAATATTATATGTGAGTTTTGCACCTATTTTAAAGTAGCAATTAGATTTATGTTCTTTGCAGGGATATAAAATCATGCTTATAATGAGGAGAATTTTAACTTCAAAACAAAAGACTGAAAAAATAATAAAAATATGAAAGCCAAAGTTACCTTTGCCCAAGCTGATCCAGCTACTAGGTATGCACCTCTCTTCAATGTTCCTCTTTCTACAATTACTGTAGCAAGTTTTCTAAATAGAATAAATCATAAATCAGTAAGTTTAATGAGAAAAATATATTTTGATATGATTGAATATTTGGTTGTTAAGAGATGACCTAATAATAATCTTGTACTGGTTGTTATTTCAAATGTTGAAATCACTAATGGTTCAAGTACATCAAGCTGTGAGCCATTAAACTTTACATTACTAATATAGAATGATACACTGTACTAAGCCATGCTTACAAGGAAAGTTAGATACGAAATTTTAAGGAACTTTGGTTAGATCTACAGACACAGCAGCGATGTAGACAATCAGATACTGGGAATGATCCAGTACACTCAATTTATCACATACAGTCTAAATTTTAGTCAGGTTTTCTTCTTCTTTGTCATATTCTTCAGGTGGTTGGTCTGCTGATCATATACATTTGACTTCAACTGTTTATTATATCCTCTGGCTTACTGAGGGGAGAGTTAATATTAGCATTGGAGATAGGGTTGTTATTGCAGTGGCATTTGCTATGATGATCTGTATCTAACAGTTATTCTACAAGTGAATCCACTTTGTGTACAAGAGATTGATCCCTGAGCAATAAAAGCTTAGTTATTCATGAGAGAGATATCAATCTCAGAACAAACTGGGAGATGATGATACTAATGTTGAAGAGCCCAAACTATGTCATAGAAACAGCTAATGTAACACTGAGGGATTATCCATATTAAACATGCATCTTGGACTCTGTGGAACCTTAATGTTCTTGCTTTCTAGTCATGCCCATCATTACATGTAGGTTATTCTGGAGGTTAGGCAAAGTTGTTGATTGTTGCTGTTTTTATTAATTCAAATAACTATCAGGAATAGCGAAACAAACACTTGATAATAAAACATAACATTAAACAACATTGAAAAGTAAAGTCAGATGCAGTGAAGCCTTACAATTTCTAGTTATAATCATACTAGTCATGTGAGATTGGTTTTTCTTAGAATCAATGTTGTGAAAATTGCAATGGTAGTGAAGTTTAGTTTAGTTGAATTGCATTATCACATGAATTAACATAAACAGTAAAAGCAATATATTACATACTCTACAGTTTATATATTCAAATTTCTATACGTCTGTTTTTCCATGCAAAAGACGATGCACTACGCCTTTTGCATGGAAAAACAGACGTTAAATGATGATGATGATACAGTTTCCATATTCAAATTTGGCCAGAGTCAATTTTTGCCTTCCGTTATCATGTTGTTGATAGATAAAATATATAAAAGTAAGACACTCAGATATATTGTAAATTGTTGCCACTTATAGCTGTTACATACTGTAATAAATTATTATCTCTGCTATAATTTGAAATATTGTTTTGTTCCAGTAAATTCTGAGTGTAACAGTTCACACAATAACAGTGTTATTGGATTTTTGGTCGTAGTAACTCTGAGAGTCAACTATAACATGGTTTTAATATAGGACTAGTCCAGGTCTCTGACATTATACAACCCTGTACTACTCTGTGATGTGATGTGCCACAACTTGATATTACTTGGTACAATTCTGAAGGAGGGAGCCATCCAATGCAATATGGTGTCCTACAACTTAAGTGAAAGCTTACTTTTAATTAATATTCTAGAGCAGTTGTGCAATCCTAGGTATTTACCAATGAAATCCAAGTATATAAACTGCATGAGGATTATGCAGCAGTCTGCATGTTTTTGTCACTAAACTGTCTTAAATGATAGGATCATTTAAATCAATTATATTATTTCTGTTTCAAAAAATAACTTTGCAACTAATAAAAAGAAATTATAATTTCAGTGTATCTCACAGTTTATGTAAAAAGAAGGAAAAGCAAAGCAATATTTGATTCAAACCCTCTATGAAGATCGGTGTATGATTCAACAACATGACCTTCCACAAATCCAGTTGGATCACCTTTCAGCTCCAACATTTCTGCCAATGCCACAATGTTTTCACACAAATCAATTAAATTGGTTCTCTAAAAAGGAATATGAAGTGAAATGTAAAGAAATGATTATAATAGTATCAGGGGTAAATATTTCAGAATATAATCTTTATTACACATAACAAGATAATGCAAAAGTACTTTAAAATAACAAAGAGAACACGGGACAGACAGAAGAGGAGACGAAGGACAGAGAGGAAGTAGAAGTATGTCACTGATATGTAAGGCTTTGTGAATGTTTGCATATGTGTATGTATTTAAGAACATGATAAATAATGGTAAAATATCAAATCTCAATACCTTCAGAGCTGAAACTGGTACAACAGGAACTTCACCGCCTAAATCTTCCACAATAACATCATAGGCTAAAAGCTCATGCTTGGATTTTTCCTAGAAATAAATAAATAAATAAATAAATAAATGCATACATACATACATACATTACACACACACTACATACATACATTACATACACTGCACACACACAGACACACACACACACATACAAATGTTTTCTTGGGAGCAACTACTTCTAAATACTGTGTTTGTACATGTCATTTAGTTTGGTTTCGTATCATCAACCACTTTACAGAGTGTACTGGGTGCATTCTCTAGTGGTGCCAACACTAGAGAAGTTGAATAGTCTTCAACAAAACAGAACTGAAAAGAACCTCACAATTCTATGCTTTCTTTGCTCGTTTGTCAATCACTTTACACAATGTGCTGAGTGCGTTTTCATGGCACCAGCCCTACAGAAGTAGCTGCACCCACCATTCACTTGTAGAGGGAGCACAGCGAGTTCTGTCACAAAGTTTTTATAATTTCTTTCAACTAGGCACAATTCTAATTAATGCAGAGAAGTATAGTCAATCAAATCAACCCTACATATTACTAGTTCTTATTTTACTGAAACTGGGAAGAGGAAACAAAATTGAATTCATGAAGACTGTAACCAATTAGTGTAAGGTTTTCTATATCTGCCACCTCACTATCTTTAAATAAAATAATGGTGGTATATTAGAGATACTTACAATATCAACACCAGGTTTGTCAACTTTGTTAATAGCAATTATGAGTGGAACTGAAACAAAAAAAAAAGAAAAGAAAAACAATAAAGAGACTAAACAGACATCAACAGTAATCAGGACTATCTAAACATTGATGTAGGTTGGGCACAATATTGGGAAAATGGAAAAGGTGGATATGACCATGGCTTGTATGTAAGGAATAATAGACAAACAACAGCAGCAGCAGTTCCTGTTGTTTATCAGCAGCAGTTACTGTTGTTTGTCAGCTTTGATCATGCAAACCTATGATCAAAGCATGCCAGCCATCAAACATTCTATATCCCATCAGTGTATAGTATATTGTTTCCACAAGTCACAAGAACTTATAATATGAATGTTGTCCTCTGGATTCAGTTATATTAAGAGGAAGAAGATAATCATTCTTTTAGACTGGATGGTAGTCTACAATAGACAACAGTCATAAATCATCTGGTATTTATTTCCCTATTCCCCCTGGTCTTTCTCCACGTGACAAATGCGAGTACTAGATCCCTCACATCTTCCCTAAAACAGCAGTTCGAGCTGTTCCAGTCTACCCCAACCACTATTCATCTCAGGTTGGTGATCAGAACAGCACCGAGCAATGTTTGATCACCAAACATGCAGCGAATTTGACATTAAAGGGACAGTTCACCTCCTCTCCTCTCTGTCTTCCCTCGCCCAGTGCACAACAGATTCATTCTCCGGCCTCTCCGGATGACTACCTACACTGGCCCGACCCACCAGATTTCTTACAACCTGTTTTCACCTCCGACGTCAGGAGGGAGATTGCAACCTTTTCTGTAGGTTCTGGCGCTGCACATTGTGCCCAAATTGCCAAATCATCATCATCATTTATCATCTGTTTTCCATGCTGGCATGGGATTAAAATCAATATCTCAGTCAAAAATTATCATGAGAAAGTGGTTGAGGGCTCGGTAGAACCGTATTATGAAGGGCTTGATGGAAAAATAGAAGTTTTGTGAAAATTTTGAATATTTGGGGGTTTGGATCCAAATAACCATATTTGGGCATATCGGGCAAAAATCACCTTTTTGGCCATGTCTCAGCCAAAAATCATCATCAGAAATTGGTTGAGGGCACATTAGAACCACATTATGAAGGCCTTGATGGGAAAATAAAAGATTTTGGAAAATTTTGAATTTTCGTGGGTCTGGGCCCAAATAACCGTGTTTGGGCATATTCATTATTTCTTCATGATTTATGTTATGTAAAATGAACTCAATATCTGATGGTATGTTGATGGGCTAACTTCCCATTATTTCTTGTGCTCATGATTTTTCTTGGTTTTAGGTAGAAATCGATTAAAAATGCTCTTCTGATGCTGTGTTGCAATAGGAAGGTTATATTTTCTTTGAACATGTTCCAGCATCCAATGAAATGAAGAAACAAAGGGGAAGACCAAGCGCTATAATGATACACTTCTAGGGACAAACCCAGTACCAAACAACACTAATTTTGCACATCAGGTGTCCCTAACCAAAAGTGTTGAAGACAGAGATGTTCTTGCTGTTGAACTGGAACCATCATTCAATGTTATTTAGGAAGTGTACCAATCGAATGTTGTTGTTGGCAATACCACGATAACTGTTAACTGCGAAACTGAGTGCTCTACGGTTGATGGCAAAATGGTATCCTTTCTTCAAGGTGATAGTCTCAGCTATGATTGAAGAACAATCAAGAATCAAGGGTTTTTATACTTATGAATTACTTGTTAATTCCTTAGCTGGTGTATTTTCTAAAAGTTAGTCCCTCTTATAGATTCTCGTCGTCACTCCAAAGCTTTGACAACCTAATCTTCAGGAAACTCGAGGGCTTGGTCAATGTCAGACTCTCTCCAGAGTCCCGCAACCAGGCTTCTTTGCCCAAACAGTTGGGGGAGGGGGATCTAGGTTTACGTAAGTGCTTGTCTCTATCTCTTTTTTGTTTTCTTTCCTCCATTCACGCGTGCTCTCCTCTGGTAGGCAACATCCTCTCCTTTCCAGCATAGACTAGTTCCAATAAGGAGATGGTTGAAACTCTGTTACAGTAGAGAGAGCTGGATTTGTCAGTTCCTGTTACAGCTGAGGATAGACGCAAGCAGAGAGTATGGAACAATCTGCATTCAGGCGTCACCTTCAACTCTCTCTCCAATCAATCTGATCAATTTTCGAGTGTCACCTACTTTTTACTAGTGCAAAATTCTCGAGGGACTGATTGATGCCCTGCCTGTGGCCAACATTGATGGTCTGTTCTGTCTGGATGAGCTCCGCATCTCCATTGCACTCAGAGTGGGAGCTGATGTCTGTGGGGGACTGAGATGTTGCTATGGTAGGCCCCTCAACTCTACAGGCCTTCAGGGTTTGTCTTGCCACCTAAATGCTAGTCGTTTCGCTCATCACATTGAGCTAAACTTGATCATTAAGCGGGCCTTGGCTCGGGTTAATATCCCCTCAGTTCTGAAGCCAGCAGGATTATCCAGAAGTGATGGGAAGAGACTAGATGGTCTTACCCTTTGTCCCTGGGTAAGAGGTAGGTACCTCATCTGGGATGCCACAGTCTGTGGATTCTTCGCTCCCTCCCACATCCTGGGTGCTGCAGCAAAATGGGGGAGGGGATATCACTGCTTCTGTAGCCAAGCAGAACAAAGCCCATAAGTATCAGGACCTGTCAATGAACCATTTCTTTCAGCCTGTGGCATTTGAGATGTTTGAAGGGCCTAGGCCGCTAACAGCAAAGTTCTTGTCATCGTTGGTGGCTCACCTAACGGCGATGTCAGGTGATGCCCATGAGGGTGCTTGGTTGTTCCAACGTCTTAGCCTCACCAATGCCCGTAGTAATGCCGCAAGCGTGTTGGTTTGCTTCAGTAGGTTCTGTTGAACCTTGTGGTGTGTGATCAATTAAGGCACTTGGTATTGAATTGATGTTGTTTCTTTTGTTGTTGTTTTTTCTTTCTTTCTTTTTCCTTATTTCTTTATATAACTCATAATATTTTCTTACCTTTTAAAGCTTATATATTGTATTTCATGAATAAAAGTTATCTAATTTCCATACTACAATGTCTCAATCCTTTTTATTTTTCAAGGTGTGATTTGAAGACAATTTGGCTGCTATTTCTAGCAGGCATATCCTGAGTGAAGGTGTGTGGCTGAGTGGTTAGAGAATTGGATTCGCAATCATGAGGATGTGAGTTCGATTCCCTGACCGGGTAGTGCGTTATGTCTTTGAGCAAGACACGTTATTTCATGTTGCTCCTTCTACCTGGAGTTGTGACCGATAGATAGTATTAGCTATTGAAAGACCAATGGAAACATTGTATCCTCGGTCCCATACGACGAAAGTCGATCGACTGCCGATATATATATTGATATAGATATAGATAAATACATACATATATAAAGATATATATCTTCTTCTTCTTCTTCCTTGCGTTTGTCCCGCATTATATCGCACGGTCCACCGATGTTATCTTGTCTCTCCATTTCCTTCGGTCATATGTCTGATCGGGGTGTACACCGGCGATTTTCAAGTCATGCTGGAACACAACTTTTAGCTTTGCTACACTTTTACCACTTAAAACCTCCTCTGATATGTGGCATTTGAGAGAGTTGATGTTACTTTCATCTGAGTTTCTTGCCGCGAGGTAGGTTCATCCAAAACTCTTGACAGGGGGGATCCAATTTTGTTTTGAAGACACCTAAATCCAGAATCTCAAACTTTTGGAGAGGATATTGAAGAACTGTGGGCATTGGTGCCTCGTTCTGCTCTTTGTATAACTTTCAAGACCAAAGTTTGTTGCAAGTCCTTCAATGACTCTCTCGCATTCTTTCTGGGGAGTAGAATATTAACTTTTTTAGTCTCTCCCGGTAGCATGACATGTCGCATTGAGACGGTATTTGTTATGTAGCTTCGCTAGAATGCTTCAAGTTCCGTCATTAATTTATGACTTCCGTCACGAATATACATGTGTGTATATACATATATATAAAAATAGTTTATAACCATATATATATATATATATATATATATATATATTGATGGGAGTACCAGTTACGAACTGGGGTCGATAAAATCGACTACTCCCCTCCCCAAAAATTCCAGGCCTTCGTGCCCAGTATAGAATGGAATATATATATATATACACCCACCCACGTGGGTGGGTGTATGTGTATCTGTCTATATCTTTCTACCTATCTATCTATCAAATCCAGTGGTTTTCAACTGGGGTCCATAAGATTTTTGGGGTCTACACTAGCAAAATAGTAAATTGGGGATCCAGAGTATTATTTTAAGTGTCCATTTAAAAATGTTGCTTTAGATGTATTTATTGCAAGGAACAGCAAGATTTCAACCTATGCAAGTTAATGTGTGAAAAACAAAATAAAGGGGTATTTATGAAATTAGTTTTTAAACTTCGATTGGCTATGTGAGTCCACCAGAATAGAATAAAAATCAAAGGGGTCCATAGATGAAAAAAAAAACGGTTGAGAACCACTAATTTAATCCTATCCATCTCACCTCATCTTCTCACTCTATAGGACCTCACTGCTCCAATCGTTTCACTAACAGTATGCCAAATCCTATCGTCCACCTCTTGGCATCCTTGGTGTATTCCAAACTACCCCTCACCTCCACTAACCACAATACCCAGTCCTTCATCCCCAGAATATTTAACAACCTTATACTTAAGGCTTTAATAACACGAGTATCCCACAGACGTTAGTGCTCTTAATGTAATGCTCAACCAGAAACAATGTGACACAGTGTGTGTGTGAGACAAAGCTGTTCCTCTGAATTATGTGTACAATCCAACTGACAGGCTTCATTACAGTTTCCTTCTATCCTAATTTCATGGACAAGGCATTGGTCAACCTGAAGCTATCATAAAAGACTTTTGTCCAAAATGTCCACAGTTCGTCCTCTCATGGGTCAATAGGCAGCTAGCTGGTAGAACCGTTAACATGCTGGGATTAGGTTGAATGAAAGACAGCATGAAGAGGTTAATAAGTTCATTAAAAATATGAAACTAATACAGACTAATTAAAGTAATTAAAATAGGGGATAATAATAATTACTGTAATGTTGTTGTTTAGCCTCAGGTCAGCAATTATGGAGCAGACCTATATTTATACTTTCACCAAAGGCATTCCAACCGTGACCATCCCATCATTTAAAGAACAACTAAGATTACATTCATCATCATCATCATTTAACGTCCGTTTTCCATGCTGGCATGGGTTGGACGGTTTGACCGGAGCTGCACCAGGTTCCAGTCTGATTTGGCTTGGTTTCTACGGCTGGATGCCTTTCCTAACATGAACCACTTTACAGTGTGTGCTGGGTGTTTTTAACGTGCCACCGGCACCAGACTCTCGGTGCTAGTGCTTTTACGTGGCACCACACAGGAGATTGGAGGTCAGACGGACATATAGACCAGGGACGGACGGGACATAAGGATCGGGGACAGACGGACATAAGGATCAGGGACAGACGGACATAAGGATCGGGAACAGACGGACATAAGGCCAGGGACAGATGGACATTAGGACCGGGGACAGACGGACATATACAGATATACATACATAGCTCAGTGGCCTGTGCGCATGCACCTGGACCATCTTTGTAGAGCGGCAGCCCATGCGCATGTGCTTGAATCCCCTTCGTATTGGTGGGCGAGTGGGTAAATTTTCAAACAGCGAGGTAGAATGTGAACTCGCATCTAAGGACATATTTTCACATTTCTAACAACAATATAGCAGAAACGAAATAAAACAAGCTTAGACGAACAAAATACAGGCTTATCTTAAATTGAAAATCGTATTTTGCATCCATTTAGCACTTTGTATTGCCAGAAGTGGCTTCCCTGCCCTTACCACACCAAAATAATTGTGAATTGTATTTTACATCTCTTCGGCGCTTTGTATTGCCAGAAATCGCTGACTCAACGTGGCTGCTTCTTAGCAACAGGACTCTTGACGTGGCCACTTCTTAGCAACAGGACTCTTGACGTGGCCACTTCTTAACACAAGACTCACTGCATAAAGAAAAACATGTCTGGTCTCACAACATACTCCTCCAAAAACCAACTATTCAGGTAGCACCCTTCCTCAGTCTTGAACTGGGTTGTGAAGCAGGTCCTCCGCACATATTTCACAAACATAGCTATTGTAATCAACAGCTGTGCAGTGGCTCAGACAATACACGTGGTTGTAGTAGTTTAAGCAGACTATACCTTGGTTTGTTACTATGGAAACAGACACCAATATGTCTGTGGCTTTCGATTGGCTAAAATTACCCAAAATTTGAAAACTTTAAAAGCTATTAACTTTAAAAAAAAAAAAAAAATAGATGAACGACTTTTCATCAGATGGATTGAGGAAACAATGTTTTCCATTGGTCTTTCAATTGCTAATACTATCTATCGGTCACAACTCCAGGTAGAAGAAGCAACGTGAAATAAAGTGTCTTGCTCAAGGACATAACGCATCACCTGGTCAATTAATCGAACTCACAACCTCACTTTTTATTTATTTATTAATTTATGGCAAAATGAATTCCATTTCCATAATTAGCATACAAAACTACGTCAGTAGATCAAATTTGAGAACAATTGAAACAAAATTTAAAAAAATTAAAAACTGGCAGCAACAGAAAAGATCCGAACTCTTTCTAGAATCACTAAATAGGCATGTCATGTTAAGGTGATGGAATGTAGAAATGAATAAATCATTTCTGTTAGTTATTTCCTATAAACTTTCACTCCCACATTGTACAGGTGCAACACACATTCACTGAGGCATGTATATATATATATATGTAACCCATTGACAAACTTGTGGAACAGTGTATCCATTTTCATCTCTATGATTCATTCCTTTGAGTTAATTTATAACATTGTACTTTTCTGTGTGATATTTTCTTGTTGATATACAGACTACATATCATATGTATAGTAATCAATATTGACAGCTACAGTGATTTATTCATCAGTAGAGATGTAAATAAAACTATTCGTTATATTTCTCTGCAACAGGTCTGAAAAATTAAAGTTCAGTTATATCAAAATAGAAATATAGTAAAATGGCTATTGTTGAATCTCTATTTTTTAAGTATCATCTAATCTTATGATGTTTCATGTTTATTTCAGAATATGAGATGGCATTCGATTAAAAGTATAATTTAACTTCTGATGCATCATCACATCTATTAGATAATAAAGGAAGATGTTATACTGAACATGTGTAACACAGTTTATATAAATCTGTGGTAGAATTACTGTGGAATATTTCCTCTTAAACATTAACAGCAACATTTATCTACTTCACTGTCTGGAATTAGATTTTTTTCAATAAAATTCAACATAATCAGATTTACAACAAAGATTGCAACAACTTGAGCTAATGACACAGATAAAAGTTGATGGAAATATATCTAATGACACAGATAAAAGTTGATGGAAATATATCTAGAAATATTTGTAAGGGATAAATATAAAAGCAAAAAAGAAGAGAAACATCTGTATATTGTAGTGAAAAAAGAAAAATTATGAAAAAATGAATACTATGAAAAATTTCAAGGAATGACATATTTCTTTCCTGAAAAGATGCCGAATGAGATAGGTAAAACACAATATGACTGTGGTATCTGTAAAAAGTCATTCTCTCAAAAAGGTAATCTAATGACTCACAAACGCATTCATACAGGAGAGAAGCCGTATCACTGTGATATCTGTGGTAAATCGTTCTCTGCAAGTAGTAACTTAACTAAACACAAAAGTATTCACACAGGAGAGAAGCCATATCACTGTGATACCTGTGGTAAATCATTCTCTCAAAAGGATCATCTAACTAAGCACAAACGTACTCATACAGGAGAGAAACCATATTGTTGTGATATCTGTGGTAAATCATTTTCTCAAAATAATGAGTTAACTAATCACAAACATATTCATACAGGAGAGAAGCCATATCACTGTGATATCTGTTGTAAATCATTCTCTGGTAATAGTGACTTAACTACTCACACACGTATTCATACAGGAGAGAAACCCTTTCACTGTAATATTTGTGGTAAATCATTCTCTGACTCTAGTAACTTAGCTCCTCACAAACGCATTCATACAGGAGAGAAACCATACCACTGTGATGTCTGTGGTAAATCATTCTCTGCAAAATGTAACTTAACTACTCACAAACGCTTTCACACAGGGGAGCGGCCATATCACTGTGATGTCTGTGGCAAATCTTTCACCCAAAATGATCACTTATCTATACACAAACGTATTCACACAGGAGAGAAACCATATTACTGTCATATCTGTGGCAAATCATTTTCTCATGGAAATACCTTAACTACTCACAAGAGGATTCACACAGGTGAGAAACCATATCAGTGTGATATCTGTGGTAAAACCTTTTCTCAAAATGATCACTTAACTATACACAAACGTATTCATACAGGAGAGAAACCATATCACTGTTTTATCTGTGGTAAACCATTCTCTCAAAAAAGCCATTTAACTACACATGTATGTATTAATACAGACAAGTAACTTTATCAATGTCAGGAATCATTGTATGAAGAAATAAGTCTGATATAATCATGAATGATTTACAGAGAAAAGACAATATAACAGTGTGATAACAACCTTCGAACACTATTTTGTATAATCACTATTTTGTATATCTACTTTGGAGAGATAACTTTCCATTGTGGTATTTTTAATTGAAATATTCTTTTGCAATACTTGTATACATTCCCTCTAATATGTTTCCAGAAAAGATAAAAAATACAATTGATTTATTTGTCATTGTGATTAAATTACCGAGAAATGTATGAATCAGAGTATACATCACTCTACAGTTATGTTAGAAATAAATACATAAAGCAGAAAATATTTCATTGTACTATAATAACATATATGATATACTGGTTACATTATTTCTTACATATATTCTTGTGTAAAATTATATGTAGTGCATCAATTTAATGTAATAAACTGGTATTTAAATAAAATTGTTTTACTCTTAACTTACTTCTCTACAATTTTATATGTAGAATTATCATCATCATAATTTAACCTCCATTTTCCATGCTGGCATAGATTGCACAATTTAGCAAAATGTTTCTCAACTATCCTTTACCTTTGATTCTCAACTATCCTTTACCTTTGATTCATATTATACTTGGATGGACCCACCTAGCCATTTGATGTTTAAAAAATCCTATTGTATTTTTATAATTAAATATTAGGAATTGTATAAAAATAAGCGCTAATTTCGGTGGAGAATTTGCTGGCTGCCAGTCTAATTTAGTGGTTAGAACAATCGCTGGAGTCGAGAGAGACACTGGTTCGTTTCCAGCGGATGCTGGTCAGCATTTTTTCCACCTTCTTTGGGTTTCACCCATTCTCATTGCGCTTTCATGGCTAACCTGCGTTGGAGAGTTAGTTCTTTGTATACTTATTGAAATATTTTGCGTATTGTAGAAGTATAACCAATTTATTGGAGATATATTTTAACAACAAAATCTTATATGGATCCCCAAGGGCAATATGGACCCTGGTTGAGAACCACTGGTTTAGGAATCCAATGAACCTAAGGACTGCATTGTGCTCCATTGGCATGGTTTCTATACCTGGATGCCCATCTTAATGCCAACCACTCCACATGTACTAGGTCCTCTTTTCACGCCACCAGTACTAGTGAGGCTGTCATGCATGCAAGGTTATGGATCCTGAGGAAGCAACTTTATGTTAGGAGACGAAGGATATAAGTATGAGAGAAGGGGCCAGAGCAGAATAAGTTTCTTGGTGTAAAGGAACTACATAACTACTTACATTGTAAGAGAGGATGGAAGTGATTGAGTGAAGCTGGAAAAGGATAAAATAATGGTGATGAGGTGTTAGATTGGACTTTCAAGGTATGAGGTGAGTAGAAATGAGTGGGGCACAGGGACAAAGAGTGAGGGGAGAAGTAGATGCCTGACAGTACGGAATAGTAATGATAAAACAGTAGATGAGAGGGATGATGTGTAGGTGTGAAAGAGTGTGGCAGATGTAGTGCATGAGAAGATTGAGACATGGTGGTAGGAGAGGAAAGATAATTTGGTCGATCAGTAGAAAATAGGGTTGATCAATGAAAGTGTCGGGGGAAGAAAACTATTAATGGATGAAGGATGGCTGACAAGTGAAATGGTTCTTGATAGTAAGAAAAGTAAGTCGTATGAGAGAAGAGCTGCAGTTAGTGAGGTGATGGAGGAAGGAAATTGAGTGAAAAACTCAGTTGTGCATATATAGTTATATATTCCAGCTGTCTGTCATAGGTCAACGTTAACTATTCTTGTTCAGTAATCATCTCTGGCAGGCTTGCATGTGGGCTACAAGTCCTGCTTTTGATCTGTTGCAGGTGAAGTTACTTGATGCACCATGTCAAATTCCTTGGAAAAGTACACAAACACCACAAAGAGGGTTTGGTGTTGCTCTACTGCTTTCTCCTGTAGCTGTCACAGTATGAAGATCATGTCTATGGTTGATCTCCCTGGCCTGAAGCCACATTGACTTTGGGAGGAAAGGTAAACTTTTAGCAGTCTCGTTGTTGACAGCAAAAGTCAGACCTGCATCTCTTCTTCCCAACCCAGAAGATGTAACCCTCCTCTTGCAACTGGTCCTGGTCTCTTGGAGTGCAACAATGCTTACACCATACCAGTGCAATTCTTTTGCAATCAGAGTTTTCCTTCACTTGGGTATGGAGTCTACGTCAAACATAGTGTGCATGTTCCACGTTGTTACAGTCATCTTAATTTTCTTACAATTTCTACTGCTGAAATGAAGTCTGGCTGGCTGCTGTGAACCAGTCAGGTTTTGTTCTGAGTACGCTTTCTTTACCCCACCTTTGCTAGGGGCTTCTCCTTCTAGGGTGGGCAGTGCTCCCTGAAAAGGGTTGCCTGGACACTCACACCACTGCCTCAACCTGCTGGTGCTCAGACTTCAGCATTGACTGCGACCATCGGGCACAAGCTGCCTGTGTGCAGAGCTCTTGCTAGCAGCTTCCAGTTACTTACACCTATTACTATTACATTCATTCCATTACCACAGGGCTTCCCACTTCTCTGAACAAAATGCCTTGGACGGTGAGTAAAGGCAACTGGCATAGTCCCCCCCATCTGGGTGTCCATGCCAGGTACCAAGTGAGCATGCTACCCTGTCAAATGCTTTCTCTACATCAACAAAAGCCAGAAATAGTTTATTTTTAGCCAAGTATTTCTCCGGCAGTTATCTCACTAGGAAGATTACATCTATGGTGCCTCTTTCGGGGACAAAGCCAAACTACATCTCATCTAGGTCTACTCTGTCACAGATCAATGGCGCTATGAATTTCTCTGTGACCTTCAGAACCAGATCTTGTTACTTGATTCTTCTGTTGCGGAAGCATGTTCGCTCTTTACCTTTAGGTGTCCACATTTTGTCTCTTTACTTTTGGATACCCATTTTGGCTCATCACGTGATGGTCCAGTCCATCTAGCTTTATGCGAGTTGTCCACCCCTTCTTAACGTGATAGACTAGCCAAGCATCCCAACATCAGCTATTAAAGGGACGATTTTCTCCCTAATTCCTTAGGGAGTTGAGTTTGCAATAAGAGAGTTTGGATCTTCAACATGAGAGCAGTTTTATTCCACTTTTTGCAGCTTCAACAAGGAGAGATTTATAACAGAAATTCTTGACACTATGCTTCGCGTTTTTCCAACGTTATCTTCAACTTCCAGAAGCACTTTCAAATTAATATATTTACCTGACAGAATTTATCCATGTTATACCAGTATTTATCTTTAGCGTCTAAATAAATATTGCAGTGCGGTCAACTTCAATTTGTCTTTGTATTTCTTAATGTTATTCATTCTGACTCTTGCCTAACACAGATATATTACCAAGGCTTAAGCTGCATTGCATTCATTGAACAACTACCACCTCACTAAACTTTTAAATTCATGCTGACACAACCATAAAATACAAATACAAGGTTATTACCGATTCAAATATGCTTGAGGCATATTCAAACCGGTAAGAAAGCCATTCACTGTGTTTGGTCATAGAGAAAATTTCCTGCTGTAGACAAATGGTGTAAATACACTAAAATCAGCTCACAGCGTCACCTACCCAGACTGAGATGCAAGAATTTTGGAGTGGTTATCTCCTCTTCAGTCAGGGAAACCGGACAGGGAGCTCCATGAGCTGATAAGACAAATTGTCTCTCTTATGAAATTCTTGTCATCATACAATGACTGGTAGCACCAATCGGTGGCTCACCATAAACAAATTACAGGGTGGCAGCACTAATCAATGATGTGTATTACAAGGTTATTACCAGTTCAAATATACTTGTGGAATATTCGAACTTGTAAGAAAGCCATTCATTGTGTTTTGTCATAAAATTCACAGATTTGATCAATATATGGCAACAGTTACACATTTCTCCAAACTCATCTTCATTAACTGTTGACTTTGAAGTTATATAATCAGTTGACTTTATTTGAATCTAATTACTAGATAGAAGTTATGTAGTGAATGAGAGATAAACAATAGTATAACTTTGTACATTAAATTATAACAATAGCAGTTATTGGTTGAACATGTGAGGTAGCCAAGTGAGAGATAGTAGTAGGAAAATATATTTTCCAGCCACTGCTACAAAATATGTGATACCTGATGTTTTTATTTTATTTATGTTGATTGTTGTTTAAAAAGCTACATTTGTGACACTCAGTCATTTAGGATTTCTAGAACAAACAGCATGGCAACACATCAGCTGTATATATAAGATAGTGTATATACAGGGTGTTCAAACTAAATTTGACAGTTTGCATAAAAGTAAAAAAAAACAACACAATATCCCATCTACAAATCAAAAAATATCAACTAGATTATAGCTGGAAGATAACAGTTTACTCAAAGTAGTCACCCTCAGCTTCCACCACAGCCTCAAGAGGGCTCCAGAACCTGGCGCACGCATTCCTCACTATGCCCCTGGAAAGATCTTCACACACCTTGATCTTGGCCACCACTTTGGCCTTGGTTTTGCAGGCAGAGCAGTTGGTGTCTTTCTCAGCTGTGCCCCACACATAGGATTACAGTCAGGAGAAATAGAAGGCCAGAAATAGGTGCTATAAATAGTCGTAGAAATTCTCCATGACCACTTCTAACTCTTACTGGAAGTGTAGCAAGCTGAATCCTGCCGTCTCATATATGGCCTTCCAGCAGCAACCCTCTCTAGCCAGGGATTGACCACAATCTCCAGCAGCTTCACATAACCATCTGAATTGAGCCTAAGACCCTGTTCAATGATGTAGGGATGAATGTTGTTGTGTGGATGTAGTCAAAATGCCTGCTGTGTCCCTTCCTGCAGGCATGGAATAATGTTCGTTTACAGACACAATCATGCCATCTATTTGACTTCTCTTTTCCTCAATTAATTATTATTTACTCTATGAGGCCTTCTGGATATAATCCAAGGTATGGAAATTGGGCTGGGTGGTCACATGGTGTTGTTGAAATATCAGCAGCATCAAATAGAGACCTCAATATGTATTTCTTGGACTGTGTGGCTATATATATATATATAGTCATGGTTTGGTCTGCACCCTCACTATCAGCAGAAGTCACCTGATGGCTAAGAAGAATTACCCATCATCATCCTCTCCCTCTGCTTGCAGGCACTTATCCATGAAGGCTTTGTGGGACTGATGGAAATGATAATTCAAGAAGTAGCAAATACCTGTTTCACTGACACGCATTGGGATCCATGGCCACCAGTTAGGCATATCCTCTTTTATACTTATTTCTTGTCTCTTGAGAATTTGCTCTGGCACTCCATCATTATCCTTCTATCCCCATATCAACTACTTCCATCCCTATATAGTGTGGGGTAGGGGTTGCCAAGTACCTCCTCCATAACAAAACCCCTAAGCTCATACCTCAGTCTCTAAACACCTGGTATAAAACCACTTTCCCACCTCAAATACTCTACACAACTTAGAAGTGGAAGTTTTTCTCGGTCTTGTCAAGTTACTCAGCAACCCCATTAATGCTGGTGGCACAAAAAAAGCATTGTAATGTGGTTGGCATTAAGAAGGCATCCAGCTGCAAAAACTATGCCAAAGCTGACACTAGAACTTGGTGCAGCCCTGTGGCTTGCTGGGTCCTGTCAAACCGTCCAATGCATGCCAACATGGAAAATAGATGTTAAATGATAATGATTACACCTATTCAACTAGACATGTATACATACATAGGCGTTGAGCCACACACATTGACATTCAATTTGAAGGCTAATCACTTCCATATTCTTTCATCACACATCACATACAAGCATTGTCCAATTTGGCTCTTCACTGCAAGAAATACTTTGTTGCCAACAGAAGTAATAAGACCCTCTACTTTATCTATCCTGTTATTACTCTGGATACTATACTCGCAAAAGACAAATCTCAAATGCTAATTAGGTTACTGACATAACAAAAGCCATCAATAACTTCTAGGAATCCTTCCAAGCAAGTGAAGCAATGTATTTCAAATGTACTTCTAATGTTAACTGAGGCAACTGCCACATAAGGTCTACTTTTCTTGTCTGCCTACCTCTCATCCCTCTACACTTCATATGAAATTGATCCAGCCTGCCTCTCATCCCTCTACCATTCATATGAAGTCAACCCTCCCTGTTACACAGCCTCTCTTCCTTCTACTCTTCATATGAAGTCATCCTTCCTTGTCAGCCTACCTCTCATCCCTCTACACTTCATATGAAGTTTACCTTTTTTTGCCACTCTGCCCCTTGTCCCCCTACATTTCATATAGATGAATAATTTACAATGGGTTCAAAGAGAATTCTTCATTATAATTCTTTTCTCCACTAAATAATGTCTGCACCTCCTACTACTGTTGAAGTGTGGTATTCACATTGGCTGCGATCTCCAATTGATGTTATATTGAGCTGCATTTCTTTCAATAGCCTTGCCAATATGACATTCCCTCACTCCTGGATTTAAAAAGAGGAGTGGTGATTGTTGAGGCTGGTCTTTGTTGCACCCACATATCTCTCTACTTGATTTACCTCATTGGTACTCTTTGATACTACCTCTACCTTATGCACATGTTACATTGACTGTTTAGTGGATATGTGGTGTTATGTCTGCATGAACAACCTACTTGTGTTTGGTTTGGGCTTATTTACTTTATATTCAGTGCACATCTATTGAACATTTTCCTGTACTTATGTGTCTGTGAAAAATGCTGATCTACTAAGCTACAGAAAACCCTACTTACACAAGTCTTAATATTAAGAGAAAATGGGGGTGCAAACCACATGACCTTATGGTTGCACATTTTCTTAGAGGTGCTAGGGTCGGGTATATAACTAATGACACTGTTGAAGTTGCTAGCAGCTAGCACCTTGTTAAAATATGGCACCACAACATCGAAGATCTTATTTGAAGATAGGTTGGAGATCCTGTGGTAAAAACACTTCATGTTCAGCTTAATTATCAATCATGAAAGAATCCTACTTTAAATAAAGTTATATAAATTTACAACAACAACAGAAACATGCCCTTGATAGGATACATTATAAAATTTCATACCAGAATCATCATCATCATCATCAGCATCATCATCATCCTTTAACGTCTGTTTTCCATGCAAACATGGGTTGGACGGTTTGACTGGAGCTGGCTAGCCGGGGGCTAACACCATGTTCCAGTCTGGTTTGGCTTGGTTTCTATGGCTGAATGCCCTTCCTACCGCCAACCACATTTACAGTGTGTAGTGGGTGCTTTTAATGTGCCACCGGCACCAGACTTTCGACGCTCGTTCCTACCGCCATCCACATTTACAGTGTGTGTTGCGTGCTTTTACCGTGCCACCGGCACCGGACTTTCGGCATTTGCTTCCGGAACAACATAGTAGGACGTCACTTCCCATACAGCCACTGTATAGCAGTGGGGCATCGCCTCCCGTACAACCATTTCCGTATGACATTTGAGTGTAACAGTCATATTTAACCTCGTACAACTCGCTTCCCAAAAACAAACCGGAGACAATTGAGAATCATATTTTGTCTCATACCACACACTTCCTGATGTTCTTCCTACCGCCAACTACATTTACAGTGTTTGCTGGGTGCCTTTAAACGTGCCACCAGTATCGGACCCTTGACGCTTGCTTCCAGAACAGTATAGCGGGACGCCGCTTCCCATACAGCCGCTGTATAGCAGTGGGACGTCACCACCCATACAACCACTTCCGAATGACATTTGAGTGTGCGTGACAGTCGTATTTCACCTCATACAGCTTGCTTCCTGTACAAACAATAAGAGACAATTTGCCTCGTACAATTCGCTTCCCGAACAAATATAAGAGACATCTGAGAATCGTATTTTGCCTCGTACCACTTGCTTCCTGAACAACATAAGGAGCCAATTGAGAATCGTACTTTGCCTCTACCTGGCACTTAGGGCTGCCAGAGGGTCCCTTGCTGCTAGCTTGGAAATCGTATTTTGCCTCTGCCTGGCACTTTGCCTGCCAGAGAGAGAGAGAGAGAGTCCTTGCTGTCGGCCCGGAACGCCCTTCCAGCAGCTGAACTCTTGATGCTGCCCGCTGCCTCAAGCAACCATACTATGCCGTTGCTGTTACCCCAAAACATTGTCACGGTACTGCCACCCCAGCAAGACAAATGTCTATGCTGCCTCAATGTTGCAATCAATGTTAAATGTTACACTTCTTATTTGCCCCACTTAGTGTTTGTATGCGTATAGGTGTACATACATACACACACACATGCATATACACACGTCTACATATGCACACACATGTATATCGATGTACATATATGTATACACATATACATATCTATACATGTGTGTCGACATATACACACACATGCATATATATATATACATATGTCGACATCTGCACACACATACACATCCATACATGTCTACATACAAACACACATGCATATACTTATGCATACATATATGTCTACATATACACACACATATACATATCCATACATATATGTCTACATATACACACATATATGCATTTCCATACATGTATATGTCTACAGATACACACACATACATATCCGTACATGTATATATGTCTACATATACACACACATATACATATCCCTACATATATATATGTCCGTCCAACCCATGCTTGCATGGAAAAATGGACGTTAAAGATGATAATGATGATGATATATATATATATCGATAAGCTTAGTGGATTCGAAATCATGGCCAGTGCCAGTGACACGTTAAAAACACCCATGCTGGTGACACATTAAAAACACTTGTGCCGGTGTCACATTAAAGGCACCCAATACACTCTCTGGAGTGGTTGGTACTAGGGAGGGCATCCAGTCATAGAAACCAACTGGAGTTTGGCACAGCTCCCCGGCTAACCAGTCTCCAGTCAAACCGTCTAACCCATGCCAGAATGGAAAACGGAAGCTAAATGATGATGATGATGATGATATATGTCTACATATACACACATATACAAATCAATACATATATATATACATGCCTGCATATATATATACATATACATATCCATGCATATATACACATCATCTTTAGTAATTTCTCTAAAATCTCACATAGGGGCCACAAGGTTCACACAAATATCAAAAACAAGGCGCATCTTAAATGGGCTAATATAGGAAAATAGGGATAACAAACTACTTTATCTTTTACTTCTTTCAGTCATTAGACTGTGGCCATGCTGGGGCACCGACTTGAAGAATGGTATTTATTACATCAGTATCTTTTGTCAAATTGCTAAGTTACAGGGATGTAAACACACCAACACCAGTCATCAAGGGGTGGTAGAAGGGGGACACACACACACATACACACATATATATACGATGGGCCTTTTTCAGTTTACATCTACCAAATCTACTCACAAGGCTTTGATCAGCTTGAGGCTATAGTAGAAGACTCTTGCTCAAGGTGCCACACAGTGGGACTGAACCCAGAACCATGTAATTGGGAAGCAAGCTTCTTACCACAGAGCCACACCTGTGCCTACTGATTACTGGTTTTGTTTTGGTTTTTTTTCTAACCAAGGCTGGGTAACGGATTTCTAAAGTGTTATTTGGCAAAAATGAGCACCGAGCATTGAGAACCACATAACTTGAGTTGGTATGGAAAAATCAACATATTTAGGATAAACCTAGCAATGTGGTTAAACTACTCAGATATGCCATCTGCATGAAAATGAACTGTTAAGCAGAGATGGGGTAAACAACTGATTAAGGTATTAGTCATTGAGTTAACCCTTCAGCATTCAGATTATTGTGTTAAATTGTGAAATGATTATTTATTCACATTGTTTTGAATTAAGCATAGATTATCTAGTAGCTTCAAGATTCTGATGACGTGGTTGCTTATTTTTAGAATGACATTGTAGGGTAAGTGTGAGAGGCCAGATCTGGTCAATTTGAACATAAAGCAGGCAGAATATTTCGGCCGGATATGACCAGTTTAGATGCTAAAAGACTAATGTTTCCTCATCACCATTTCTAATTAGATATTTGAGGCTTTGATTTAAAAACATCCATATAAACCACCACCACCCCACATACACTTATTTTGTGATTTCCATTCAGATGGCATATTCGAGTAATTAAGCGTTATGGGTTTGGTTAGTCCTAGATACACTGTGCCTAAAAAGAAAAGGCAGCTGGGACACCTTCAATTTATAGTTTAACATGATCAATGCTGACCAAGAACTAAACAACCACTACAAAAACCATTTTCATGCCAAACTGCCTGAAACTACCTCAGATTCATGTTTTAACCCTTTAGCATTCAAACTGGCCATATACGGCCCAAATATTCTATCCATTTTCTGTTCAAACTGGCCAGATCCAGCCTCTCACACCTATCCTACTTTGTCATTGTAAAAATAAAAAATAGGCGTAGGTGTGGCTGTGTGGTAAGAAGCTTGCTTCCCAACCACATGGTTCCGGGTTCAGTCTCATTGCGTGGCACCTTGGGCAAG
>JAOPUL010000839.1:38329330-38341222 GCA_027564515.1 Octopus rubescens | reverse complement strand
ATGATGGTGCCAAATGACACCTACATTACTAGGAGAGAGCGTGAAAGCTCAGAATACCTGTTACCTGCAAGATACATTCGTACATAGAAAATTTAATGTCCTTACGGAGAAGAGAGGGACAGCCGATCAAACAAAGTCAAAGACAGAATAAAAATGGGGTACTAACCTTAGACTTAAAAATTATAAAATACAGTTTACAAACAGGAGAAATTCATTGCATAATACATCATCAGTTCTTCCACCTAAAATTACGCAATTTCGCGTTGTTATGAAGAAGATTGCTAGTTTTAGGTTACGCCAGCTAAAATAAGCCGTGTATAGCAAGGGATTTCTGTAGACAAGCACATGGAGGCAATAGGCCACAATTGTAAACACACGAACAGGCAAAAATTCTAACCGCCTCGCTTGGGTTGCTGGCATCAAAAGGCTAGGCAGTCGAAGCAAACACGTGACAATCATGGTGGAGGGGAAGAAAAGGATAAAAGAATAGTTTCGAGAGAGAGAGAAACTACAGACGAAGTAGGAAGAAAATATAGTAAAGAAAAAGAGAGAGGAGGGAGGAAAATAAGATAGGGGACACAACCCACTAAACCCTCTCACGATCTAAATTAATTAAATTAAATTAAATTAAATTAACATGCTACCATCACACAATCAAATATAATATGATTGTGTGATCATATATTTATATGTGTGTGTGTGTGTGTGTGTGTGTGTGTGTGTGTGTGTGTGTGTGTGTGTGTGTGTTTATATATTGTGAAGGCGCGTGGCTTAGTGGCTAGAGAATTGGATTTGCAATCGTGAGGTTGTGAGGTCGATTCCCAGACCATGTGACGCGTTATGTCCTTAAGCAAGACACTTTATTTCACGTTGCCCCTTCTCCCTAGAGTTGTGACCGATAGATAGTATTAGCAATTGGAAAGACCAATGGAAACATTGTTTCCTCAGTCCGATTTGACGAAAGTCGATCGACTGTCAATATCCTGAATATGGACAGCTATGGTACATAGCAGCAAAACATGGGCTGTGAATGCTGAGGACATGCAAAGGCTTGAAAGAAATGAAGCCATGTTAGTATGCATGTACGGCAAAGTGTAAAAAATGTATTGAGAGAGAAATTGGGTATAAGAGGCATCAGTTGTAGTGTGCAAGAGAGAAGACTGCATTGCTATGGTCATGTGATATGTATGGATGAGGACAGCTGCATTAATGAAGTGCTGATCTCTAAATGTGAAGTGAACCTGTGGAAGAGGAAGACCCAAGAAGATGTGGGATGAAGTGGTGAGAAATAATCTTCAGATGTTGAGCCTCACAGAAGAGATGATGGAGGACTGAGATAACTGGCAATATGCTATGCTTAAGAAGACCCACCCAGCATAGTAGAATCCATGTCCATGACCCTTCCCTCACCCACAACCCACCCATGCTCACCACTAATGTTTCCCCCCTCGCCTATCCACCTATCTACCTTCACATAATATACCCCTATTACATCCCTTTGTCCCCACCTCTAGCTCTCACTCTCCTTTCGAAATCTTCTGAACTCATCCACCTACCCACCCTTTCTAATCCCTGGCCCACTCTACAATATACACCACCCTGTAACTTGGGTTTACAGTTCACGCCCTCCCTCCCTTTATCACATCTACATCTTTCTCTCCTCTCTCTCTTTTCCATTTGAGGAAATCATGTCTCCCTTCTAATGCAAGATACCTTTGTCCCTCAATACTACTCCCCACTCCAGTTGAGGGGTCTTGTCCTGCAAGTCGCTTGGTGACCTTGCTGCTGCTGGTGCCATGTAAAAAGCACCCAGTACACTCTGTAAAGTGGTTGGCATTAGGAAGAGCATCCAGCCATAGACACCATGCCAAAAACAGACAGCAGAGTTTGGTGTAGTCTTCTGACTTGCCTGTTCCTATCAAACCGTCCAACCCATGCCAGAATAGAAAATGGACATTAAATGATGATGATGATGATGAAGGTTCTATACAGAACATTTATTTTTACATGCTAGGTCTGGAGGAAGGTGCAGTCCCCAAAGTTTTCACAGGTCCTCTTAGAAAAGTGAGATTGATGCCATTGATGTTTTTCTTAAAACTTTTTAAGTCAACACCTGCAGAAAAGACGAACAGGAAGGGAAATTCCAGTGGGCTGAAATTCTGGGAAGGAAGGATTGGGTGTAAAGACTAGTGTGGAGCCTGGGGGATTGGACATAAGAAAGGTGATGAGAAGAGAAGCAAATGGGAAGGCAATGCCAAAGTGGAGGTAGCAAGAGTCCTTTCAACTCTGAAGAGCAAAGGCCATTACAGTTCTGGTAGAAAAAGCAGAGAGAGGAAACAGCACACTGGTGAGCCAGAGGCTGGGGAGTGTCTGTGAGTAACTTTATAGCAATCAATCAAGTAGCTCTTCTCTTGATGTAGTCTAGAATGTCTGTGTGTGCAGCAATAGCACCATGTCATATGTTAAGCAATACTCCATTGTGGGTATCAACTGAACTTTGTAGAGTATTAATAATAACTGAAGAATGATCATGTATTTTGGAGAAGTTATCACACTTTTAGTTAACTGCATACCTATTTTTTTAATAATTATTTTCTTATCTTGCTCTCTCTATTGCAACAAGAAAATTTCACCATCATTCCTCATGAGATATTACTTAAATTTCCATGGTTTATATAAAAGTTTCAAATCAATGGAGACATACCTTTGTAATTCTGTGCATGTTTTATTGATTCAACTGTTTGTTGCATTACACCATCATCTGCTGCCACAACAAGAACAACAATGTCTGTAAGCAAAGCACCTCTGGCTCTCATTGCAAAAAAAGCAGCATGTCCAGGGGTATCAAGGAATGTAATCTTTTCCTTAGAAGGAAGACTAACTGAAAATCAAAAATGACAGTAAAAAAAATTAGTGGGAATGCTTGAACATTTTGAAAAATTCATAAAGTTAATAATTAATTTTTTCTTCACCTATTTATTTAATATTTTCCCTTTTCCCAGCATGTTTGGTTGCAGGAAGATGTAGCAAAATATTATATGGAAACTTAAGATGAAATTTTATATTATTTTTAATTATTTATGCAAGACAGAAAATTTTAAAACTTCAATAAACCTCCAGAATTTTTTTCTATTTCCCCAACAATTATTTGTTAAAAATTAAATTCAATATATATTTGATATTAGCTTTCTAATTTTATTAAAACTAATTTGAAAGTGACAACTTTCAAGGTGGGGTATTCAGCAACAATGATAATATATTTTGCAACTCTTCCTTTTTCAGATATTAAGGAAAATGACTAATATCTAAGCCAGTGATTCTCAACCAGGGTCCAAATAGCCCGGGGGTGGGGGATAAGATTAACATAAGCAACCATTTTCTTTTGTCTAAAATCTGATTTTGCTGTTATCTAGCATTATTTCTTTAACTTCGTTCACTTCATTAATTTTCTCCTCATGCTCCTATCACTTCAAATTATATAAAAACTGACCTGAAAAAGCACCAATATGTTGAGTGATGCCACCAAACTCTGTTGAGACTACATTAGATTTCCGTAGGGAATCTAAAAGTGTTGTTTTTCCATGATCTACATGTCCCATAATTGTAACAACAGGAGGACGTTTGATAAGGGAATCAGGCGATGGTGGTTCTCTAATATGAAAAACAAAGAAGAAATACATATTAAAAAAAATTCAACTATTTCACATAGTATATGATAAAACAGTTCAATAAAGATTTAGGACATTAGGTACAAAGCCACAAATTTTAGGTGAAGGGTTGGTGATGTTAGACTGTCCTCAATGCTTGAATGGTTCTTTATTTTATCAAACTCAGAAGGATGAAAACAAAGTCAACTTCAACAGGATTTAATCTTAGAATGTAAGGGAATATGATTAAATAACACAATGCATTTTGTTCATCACTCTACTAATTCTGTTAACACATCAGTCTCAATTTCCTCATCATCATCATCTTGCTTTAACGTCTGTTTTCCATGCTGGCATGGGTTGGTTTAATAAGATAAAAAGATTATCACAAAAATGATATTTTCTATCTTTAAGAGGAGAATTTTGGATCTCTGAATAATCAGATGTCATATTCCTGCAAAGAGCACATCATTGTACCTGTAGCTATAATACTCAACTCTTAGGCAGCCAAGTCTATCTAGTTCTAAACAGGAACTACAACGTTGGCCAAGCTCATTACAATAAACAGCAACACTATTGTAAAATTGATGTGTTTTATTGGCTTGGGGTACTACATTCAATTTGTTTGCAAGAAAAAGTTTCTTGAGATAGATTGACATTCTATGTTGAGTGTGATTTGTCTCTCATCCACCAATGACTACGGAACAAGAGCGGCAGGATTCCTCTCAATGCTTTCTACTCTTCTTGATAGAATCCTTATCCACCAACAGTCACAGATTACCAAAAAAAGCTAGTAACACTTTGTGCAATGACATTAATTACTGCTATTTTTCTACTGGGTGGTAATCCTGCAAAGTCATTTGAGCCACCTTTAATCATGATCCTTTATTTTAATTATAATTATCATTCATTCATTTAATGTATGGGCTTTTTGAATTTAAATGTTGCTTCCCTAGGTTAGACTAGTCTGCCTGGCCATAGCTGTCCTGTCACCATCGCAGTTATATAGACATTGAGCCAATATAGACAATGATTATATATTCATAAAAAACCGTCTAACCCATGCCTGCATGGAAAAACAGACGTTAAAGGATGATGATGATGATGATGATGAAACTGTGCTGGTGCCACGTAATAGCACTTGTGCCAGTGCCACACTAGAGCGCTCATGCCAGTGCCATGTAAGAGTGCTTATGCCATCACACACTGTAAAGCAGTTGGCATTGGGAAGGGCATCAGGCTGTAGAAACCTAGCCAAATCAGACTGGAACCTGATGCAGCTCTGGTTAATGCCAGCATGGAAAGCGGACATTAAAAGATGATGATGAAACTACAGGCAAAGTTGACCTCAGTGGAATTAGAACTCAGAACACGAAGACAAACGAAATGCTGCTAAGCATTTTGCCCGGCGTGCTAACGATTCTGCCAGCTTACTGCCTTCTCCTATGGAATAATTGTTGCCAACACAGACCATTACCAGTTTCCATGGATTACAGATTTTACTCATTAGCCTACAACCATTGCACCTCCATAGTACTGTGTCCACTATATCTTGCTTCTGATTCTAAATAATTTATGATCCTTTGAACTTCATAATTCTATATTCCTTGTAAATTAGCAGCAAATGAGTATCACAAGGAACAACAATTGACCATTGGAAGTAGCAGAATGAGACATCACCATTGTTCTTCACCAACATTATTATCATTTTAACATCCACTTTTCCATGCTTGCATGGGTCAGATGGAATTGAGGCAGATTCCTGTTACCAACTTTCATTTGTTTCCAAGCAAGGAATTCTTTCCTGTGGCTGGACATGTTTCTATGAAAAACTGGAAACAAAGGTCTCAAGAAGAGACATCTATCTAAGCAAAAATTAGACCCTAAAACCATATCACTTATGTCTATACCTCTGCACCCAATCTGTCCCTGATAAATCCAGCCCCAACAGCTTGTCTTACGAACACACACCCTTCTATCACTCTTCTTACTATGATACTATTCACTCAGCTGCTAAAATTTTGAGAGCAGAACTGCACATATTTCCTCCCCCTACCACTCATCTTCCCTTGAACCACTTCCTTTGTCTCACATTTTTAGTATCCCCTTATTTTCCACTGAAAATCATGCCTTCCCTTTCCCCTGTACACCCACTCATTTTGCCAACATAAGCCTTCCCACCATTACCTCTGTTCCTGCCCCACTATTTTCACCCTTATGTACCCCTGACTTTATCCTTGGCACTGTGCATCTTTCTCACACCCCACCCCATACACTTCACATTATCTTTTCTGCCACCTATTACCTTCCTGAACCACACCTACTTCCTCCATCTTCTCCTACAAATGTTATTCATGATTGACCATACTTCCTCCCACTCACTGCATTTCCCTCTTTCCATCTATCACTCTCTTTTCAGACACTTGTAAACTTACTTACCTACCAATACCACTTCTCTTATATTCATATTCTTGTAACTTGAGGGTACTTCCAGAAACATCTCTCTTTTTCAACTGGGGTAACCATGTATTCCCCTACAGCAAGACACCAGTTCTTGTCCCTCTATCATACTTTAACCTTTCCTCAGCTACCTCAATACTACTCCCAAGCAGTTGTGGGGTCTTGTTTTGCAAGTTACTTGGCAACTTCACTGGTGTAGAGCAATGTAAAAAGCACCCAGTAGACTCTGTAAAGTAGATGGCATTAGAAAGACATCCAGTCATAGAAATCATGCCAAACCAGGCATAGAAGCTTTGGCGCAGTCTTCTAGCTGCCCAGCTCCTGTTGAACTGTCCAACCCATGCTAGCATGGAAAATAGACATTAAATGATGAAGGCTTCTTTCAGTTTCTGTCTACCAAATCCATTCACACGGTTTTGGTTGGCCTGTGGTCATAGTAGAAAACACTTGCGCAAGGTGTCACACATTGGATCTGAATCTGAAACCACATGGTTGGGAAGCAAACTTCTTAACTATACAACTATGCCAGCACTTATTCATCATCATCGTTTAACGTCCGTTTTCCATGCTGGCATGGGTTAGACGGTTTTGACAGGAGCTAGCAAGGCCAGGGGCCACACCAGGATCCATAGTCTGTTTTTGCTTGGTTTAAAAAGTGTACTAGGTGCTTTTTACATGGCACCATCACCAGAGCTATCATGTAAATTATTAAGTTGTATGCTAATGATATATTTACTAATAAGACAAATATTTCATTAGTTGTTTACAGTTTAGTCATTTCTCTCAACTTGTCACAAAGCTAATTCTTGTAGAGTACAAGTATAATCAATTGAATCAACTTTAGATGAACAATCAGGAAGATTACAATTCTACCAATGAATCTTGAAAAACCTCTCATTATCATTAATGGGATAAGATTAGTGACAACTAGACTAAAAAGAAATAAAGAGACAAATAAGAAAACTGAAGATAATTAGGGAGCTTCTCATAAAACAAATTTATAAGTCAAAACAGAAATGAAATACTCACTGTCTCACAAAATCTTTATTTTCTTTCTCTTTTGTAATCCGTTTTGGTGCTGGTGACCATTTCATTCCAGACTTTTTAACAACACCTTTTATTACTTCAATATCATCAATTACTATGATAGGATACAGAAGAAAATAAAATTTAAATTATTTCTCTTCATTTAAGTAGATACATCTTGAATCAAATAAAATATTATGCAGACATATAAAAACCTAGGTCAAATATAATTATCCTTCAGCTCATGAGTCTGACTTTTAAATATTTAAATACATAAAAGGAGAGAAGGATTTATATTTTGGAGCAAAAATGCCTTGCATTATAAAATTCACTCTTCATCTTTAAAGCATTCAATCAGCAGTCAGATGTAAGTGAAATATCAAAGTAATTTTTTCCTTTTCTAAAATACCCTTATTTTATTTTTATTTTCCTTAAGTGGGTTAGAGAAAGGGAAATATACCTTGCCTACTAACACCCCACCCTACAACAAACAAAGTAAAAGAAAAGTTTACTTCAACAGAAGAGTATTTTTTCAGAAAAAGAAAGGAGTACATTTTAGAATAACAAAAATGTGCTTTGGTATTAAGTGACATGTTAAAACACTCATGCTGGTGACACATTAAAAACTCTCGTGCCAGTGACACATTTAAAACACTCGTGTAGGTGACACGTTAAAAACACTTGTGCCGTTGACACATTGAAAAAACACTTGTGCAGGTGACATGTTAAAAACATCTGTGCCAGTGACATGTTAAAGACACCTGGTACACTCTCTGGAGTGGTTGGTATTAGGAAGGGCATCCAGCCATAGAAACCATGCCAAAATGGACTGGAGTCTGGTGCAGCTCCCTGGTTTGCCAGTCTCCAGTCAAACCGTCTAACCCATGCCAGCATGGAAAACAGACGCTAAATGATGATGATGATGATAAAGGCATGCATAGAATAATTATGATTTAAATTTTATCAATTTTCTAAGTGCTTATATAAATTGATGAAACGAATAGTAATTTTTCAAAGGAAAATGCTACCTAAAAATGTAATTAAAAGAAACAAATTTCTCACTTGCAATTATGTTGATAAAATTTAGAAAAGTAATTGCAATTCTACTCCAGTGTAAACTTATCTCTGCAAAATTTCATTTAAAAAATAAAAAAGAGTACATTTTTGAAAAAGTCATAAGTAGGTGGAATTATACCTCCGTCTCTGTCTCTCTCACTCACTCACATGTTAACCTTTTGCATACTTAGGTGCCTTATGTTGCCATAGAGTTTTGTCCCTTGTAGCTGCAGGCATATTGTGTTGCATAGTGAGGGGAGAAAATTCATGGCAATATGAATTTTTCTCCAGAGGGTTAAAGTAATTTGCAAATTGACAACTCATTTTAAAATGTAAATAAAAGAATTTGTAATTTTACAAAAGAAGGATTTGAAGGTATTCCTTTACTCATAGCCTGCAACCAAGCCTAGTATGTGCATTCATCCTACACCTCTTATGTTAACTCTCTCTGTATCTCTATTTTACTATCTCTCCCTCTGGACAATATAAAGCATGACTGAAGAAATCAATCAACCAACATTTATACTAGCTACTGTTAAATAGAGACAAAGCGGTGAGCTGGCAGAATCATCAGCATGCCAGGCAAAATGCTTAGCAACATTTCGTCCATCTTTACATTCTGAGTTCAAATTCAGCCGAGGTCAACTTTGCCATTCATCCTCTCAGGATCGATAAAATAAGCACAGATTGAGCACTGGGGTCAATGTAATCAACTTAACCCCTCCCTCAAAACTGATGGCCTTGTGCCAAAATTTGAAAGCATTATTAGAGAGATTTTTTCCAAATATCTTATAAATATATCTCTAATTTCTTTAAAAGCAGTGAAAGCATGGCTGTGGTTAAGAAGATCGTTTTCCAATTATGTGCTTTCAAATTTAGTTCCACTGTGTGAGATTTTAGGTAAGTGTCTGTCCAAGCCAACCAAAGCCATATAAGTGGATTTGGTAAACAGATACTGAAAGAAGCTTGTTATGTGTGTGTGTGTGTATGTGTGTGTGTGTGTTTGTGATAGATAATTTTTTATTAATGGCCACACAGGGCTAAATACAGAATAGACACTTACAAAGTAGAGTTTTTCTTTTTGAGGTGGAGTGGGCGGGAGGAAGAAGAAAAGAAAAAAAAAGAAAAAGAAGAAAAATCTATCAACAGGGATCGAAATCGTTTCGGATGTTACACACAATAAAAAAATAAAGTTTCCAAAAAGGTGGTGGAGGGGGGAGGGAGTTGAAAAATTATAAAATACAGTTTGGGTTTAACCGTGGAAAGAAAAACCTACAAAAAAGGACCACGGACACCTCAGACAATTGAAGAAAACATGCAAGTAAGTTACCCTTTCTCTCTTTTTGTATTACAGGTTTATGCTCAAAATGGTTTCATCGTTCGAATGAACCATTCTTGCTACATTCACCCATCTTTTTTTTTAAGCATTCATTCGACAAAACTGTCCTCTCTATTCTCACCTTCCTTTTCAAGTTGTACTTGAAAAGGTTGATGAGAGATTGGCCAGAGAGGAAAGTGTTTGTCTGTAGACCTTTCAGACGTGTCCACCATATGCATTCTTTCGCCATAGCTATCAGTGTGATGAAAAATGCCTTTCCTTCCTGTTAAAAAGAAGGTGACAAGACAATATTCACGATAGACTCGGTTGACAACAGCCGTTCGACGTAGGTCCACAGCTCTGAAATATCTGGACACTGCACGAGTGTGTGCAGAACGGTTTCATCACTCTGACCGCATCACGGGCAAGTTGGTCTGGTGGTTCTTAAACTGTGTCTGTAGACCTTCTCTCGAATGGGTAACGCATCCCAATAGCACTGCCAAGCCAAGGATCTTTGGAAATTATCCATAGGTCCCCGCCCTAAACGTTGTCATGAAAAGGTGGGTCAGGTATTCCCTGTCGACACCCAGATTCTCCCCGAGAACGTCGTCGGACCTCCCTTCCACTAGCCCTCTATAGAACACTTTGGTCGTTCGGAAGTTGCACAAGCTTGATCCCGGGCAGCAGATCTGCTGCAGAGCTTGGCGACACTCGCGGTGCCATTCGCCCAGTCTCGGTCCCCGCTTGATCTACGATTGCAGTTCGCTCAGTGAGACAAGCTGCAGGAAGGTGCGCCTCATAAACGGCACCCACACCTGTTCACTGTCGTCAATGAAGTTCCGGAGATGTCACAATCTCAGCGCATGTCTGTGCATCATTAACCACGGCATACCCAGCCCTCTATTTAACAGATGTTGACAGCAAATGGATCACCTGACCATCGGAACGCCACCCTCCCACAAAAAGTGGGATAGTATACATTCCAGTTTCGTGATGGTGGCATCGGGACAAGGCATGACGGTCAGCTGGTAGTAGATGACTGATGCGATATACGCATTTGCCACCTCCACCCCACCTTTTAGAGATAGCTTTCTCTAGGCCCATATCTGGGTGAGAGTGACCACTCATTATCTCATCCCAGTTCTTCTCCATTTGGAGGTCCGGAGTGAACCAGACCCCGAGCAATTTAACTGGTCCATCAGTCCAGCGTCCCACGATGGAGTCGCTGTTGGACAGCATGGGCTTGCTTCTCCAGGTGCCGAGTTGCAAACCCGACTTTTCCGGGTTAATTTTTGCTCCCGTTACCGTTTCATATTCTTTTTAGTGTCTCGCCTAGCAGCTCGATGTGCCTTTCACTCAACACTATGACGGTGACATCATCCGCGGATGGATGGATGGATAGGTAGATGGATGGACAGACAGACAGACAGACAGACAGACAGACAGACAGACAGACAGACAGACAGACAGAGACAGACAGAGACAGGCAGACAGACAGACAGGTAGGCAGGCAGACAGACAGACAGGCAGGCAGGCAGACAGACAGATAGATTAGTTGTTGCAACCTACTACAGAAAAAGCTCTGCACTATGGAAAATGAGTGGTTTCAGCAATGACTAAATGAGAGATTAAAGGTCTCTTTAAAGCAAACCATGCTATATATAAAGCTAAAAATGATTACTACCTCCTTGCTCAGCTCTAATGGCTTGACTTTATTGACACAGAAATCACTGATACTTTGCTATCAGTGGTGGGCAGAACACTGATCCTCTCATATAAATGTAGAGGCAATAAACTGCCTACCTCATGTGCGCTCAAACTATCAATTGACTGAAAAGAAAAATTGAAGTCATATATTCTTTGTGAATGTGAGAATCTGACCTAGGTATATATAAGTAATATCTGATTCTTAATATATTTTATATACTGCTAATTTGGTACCTTGTACAACAATAAAGCTTTAGAGTAGAAATTGATCTTCTCACATACTTTACACAGAACATTCTGTTTACGATTACCATAAGAAATACTTTTGAACAAAAGAACTGGGTATGACAAATTTATCATGTTAATTGGAAAATATTAGCAAAAATTTAGCCTAAAATTTATATTAGAATTTCAAACGTGGTGTTCCCTGGTGGTCAGTCAGTGTATAGGAGAATATCATTTCTACATAATATTTGGTTGGGGTTTGAAGGTTATAATTGAGGAACAAGGAAGAAGATGCATAGGATATACATGTTTAATTTATTTTTGTTTTACAGTGACAAGTTAAAAACACTCGTGCTGGTGACACGTTAAAAACATTCATGCCGGTGACATGTTAAAGGCACCCAGTACACTCTCTGGAGTGGTTGGTGTTAGGAAGGGCATCCAGCCATAGAA
>JAOPUL010000839.1:38283608-38298605 GCA_027564515.1 Octopus rubescens | reverse complement strand
GGTGCCATGCAGTGGGACTGAACCCAGAACCATGGGGTTGGGAAGCAAGCTTCTTACCACACAGCCACACCTGCACCCTATATATATTTAAGATTATAATGAGAGCCATATGGCTTACATTATAAGCCTTAAAGCCTTCTTGATGTGTATATATATATATATATATAAAATATGGGGATGTAAACAAACCAACACTCTTAAACGGTGATAGAAGTCATACAAAGACATACATACATATATGATAGGCTCCACATAGTTTTGTCTATCAAATTCACTCACAAAGAATTGGGGCCTATAAGTAGAAGACACTGGGCCAAGGTGCCACACAGTGGGACGGAACTAGAAACCGTTGTGGCTGCAAAGCAAACTTCTTAACCATACACCCAATACATATATGAATACATACAAATAGCGAAGTATTGATTTGCCCCTCCACTCAAAATTGGGCTAAAGTTTAAAATCCTTATAGAAAACCTTGGGCAAGTTTCTTCTACTATAGCCCCAGGCTGACCAAAGCCTTGTAAGATAATTCTGGGAGATGGAAACCGAAATATGCCTGTCGTATATACGTACGTATGTGTGTGTGTGACTTTGTTGGTTTCCATGTCTCGACATCACATGATAGTTGTAAACGAGTGTTACTCATTTCCAATATTCTTCAAAGACATGTCTGGCCATGGGGAAATATTACTCTTGCTTGGAAAGAGGTGAGGGTTGGCAACAGAAAGAGCATCCAGCTGTAGAAAATCTGCCTCAATAAATTCCATCCAACCCTTGCAAGCATGGAAAAGTGAACGTTAAAATGATGATGATGGTACATTGGTCTTGGTTCAACTAACTGTTAGGGTTTTGGACAAGATGAACCTCAGTATTTTACCCGTTGTCCTCTCCCAGAGGAGAGATCTAGATTTCTTCCGCTTTGATCCCAAAGAGTTAAGGGACTAGGAACCAGTGTTGGAAAGGCTCCCTCTACTTCACATCTATCTTTATTTTTTTCTCACCCTCTACTTTTACACTACTGGGCCATCAAAGGGGCCTCAACTGGCAAGAAATAGTAGCCAGATTTCCCTCAGATCACATCTCACCACCATCTTGAGATGACAACTGGTTCCAAGCAGCCTTTCTCTTCTATCTTTCATCTTCATCTTTTACTTGTTTCAGTCATTGGACTACGGCCATGCTGGGGCACTGGGTTTAGTAGAACAAATTAACCCCAGTACTTATTTTATAAATCCTGGTACTTGTTCTATCAGTCTCTTTTTAGCAAACTGCTAAGTTACGGGGACATGGATAAACCACTGGTTGACAAGCTGTGATGGGGTGGGGAGAGGACAAGCATGTGCAGGCACACACGCATGCACACACACACACATACACACACAGTGTGATGAGCTTCTTTCAGTTTCCGTCTACCAAATTCACTCGCAAGGCTTTGGTCAGCCTGCAGCTGTAGTAGAAGACACTTGCCCAAGGTGCCATGCAGTGGGGCTGAACCCAAAATCATGTGGTTGAGAAGCAAACTTCTTAACTACACAGCTATGCTTGTACCCTGGGTAAACATTAGTGACACGAAGAAGAGAGGGCAACTGCTAGTCTTCCTCAAAAGAATTTTACCCAGTATATATCTATGTATGTGTGTCCTTGTGTTTGTGTTTGTCCCCCCCCACCACTTGACAACCGGTGTTGGTTAGTTTACGTCCCCGTAACTTAGCGGTTCGGCAAAAGGGTGGATAGAATAAGTACCAGGCTTGAAACAACAAGTACTGGGGTCGATTCATTCATTTGACTAAAAATTCAAGGCGGTGCCCCAGCATGGCCGCAGTCTGATGACTGAAACAAGTAAAAGATAAAAGATATATGCAAGAAAAAGACCTCATTTGTGAACCTGACTTGAATGCTGTGTAACCAATAGATATTATTAGCATTACTTAACACACACACACACACACATTCAGGTGTCCTATTTTTAGGTCCTTCGATTTGTTTTAATTTTTCTGTTTTGGTTTGGTTTGTATTTCTTTTTGTCAGGTGGAAAGGCAGTACCCATAACCTGTTACAGAGCCCCTCCAAGACTGGTAGGAGGGAACAGGGAAGGAATTAGCCTGACCTGAATGCATGCAAGATAGTGGACTCTGCTGAAGGCACCCAGTAAGCCAGGTAGGGCTGTTAAACTGGGCAATGGGTTAAGTCTACCACCCAAGTAGGAAGTGTCAGGACAAATATAGTAAGTCATCTGGTCTGATGCTCTTACCACTCCCTCAATCCACTATCTTGGATAGGTACTTTTCTTATTGATCCCGAAAGGATGAAAAGCAAAGTTTGACCTCAGTGGGATTTCAACTCGAGTGTAGAAAGTTGGAACAAATACCACAATGCCTGCTGTTTGATGTTCTAATGACTCTGCCAGTTCGCTGTTATGAAAGTGTCTTCTGTGTATTATTTTATAGATAGTAATGGTCTTAGAATATGTGCACTTGTAATGTGTACAATCTATTAAACTTCATCTGTGAGACATCTGTCATGATACCATCTGAAATATCTGCCTTACTACATATTTTATTGCATCATTGGAACCCACCATGAAATGTTGAGCAAATGAGAGAAGCTTCTAAATAAATTCAGAAAAATTGCTCTACATAGTTCTACATGGTAGAAATAAGGACATTAGATAATGCAGTCCAAGATAAACTAGATTGAAAAATATAGTGTAGTCATGGTAAGTTCTACTCAATAAGGGATGTCCTGGGGCTAAACAACAAGTACAAACGCACAGTGGAGGTTCTACATGGTCACTCAAATTACACAATGCTGTCTTATAAAAGATAATGTAGTCATAGATAGGCTATTTCCAAAAATCAAAAGACTGGATGATTGTGGCTGGAAAATTTCTAAAACAAAAACCTAATTTTTGTTTTTTTGTTTTGTGACCATTCTAATCAGGTTCATAAATCTTTTTTCTTATATCTGCAAGATGTAAATAAAATAAAACAGATCAACTGAAAAATTTATTTAGCTAACATTTTTTCCATATTATTATCAATGATATATATATATATATCTACTTACTTCCTTTGAGTGTTTGATAAATTCGAATTTAAAACTCTAGAAAATTCTTCTAATGCCTGAGTGTCTTGGAAAATGTGTTATTGATAATGTTATACAGAAATATGACTTAAACAAATAAGCAATAGTTGGTAGCTTAACAAATAGCTTTGGATTTTGGTGTTTTGTTGATGAAGACAGGCAAGTACAATTAAAGTTTAGTATGTAATTGTTTATCTGTGGCATAAAGTTTTGAAAATTAAGTTGACATCATTAATATATTTAGTTTGACGGATTGATACCAGTTAAATTATTAATAGGGTTTCTGTTTGAAGTTAACATTTTCATACTAATTTATAAATTATGTCAAGCTTTTATAATTTTAAATGTTTCTCATTTCTGATATTAGTCTTTCCTCAGTTCCATTTCAGTATCTCGATGAATTTATAGCTAAACCACATCTAATTTATGAAGACCAAAAGGTTCCAGAATATATCCCTGAGATTCATGCAAATAGTTTTGACAGCATTGAGGAACAAGGTGTACTTATTAACTCTCAGAGGTTTAATGGTATTTCTAACAATCAATTGAGTAACTTTAAAAAGAATGTCTCCAAAAAGGTAAAACAATTTCTTGATTTAGAATGTGCTCCACTGATTGTTAACAAATTATTGTATCACTATATATGCTTACAGATAAGTGATAGTATATTGCCAAAATAAAAAAAGAAGCACAATTAAAATTACCCATGCAACTTGTCTATAGAACCTTGCTCAGGACTTGAAATTTGTAGTGTGTATTAATGAATATGTATCATTATCATCATCATCCTTTAAAGTCCGTTTTCCATGTTGGCTTGGGTTGGATGGTTTGACCGAAGCTGGCAAGCCAGAGGGCTGTACCAGGTTCCAGTAGGCTTGGTTTCTACGGCTAGATGCCCTTCCTAATGCCAACCACTTTACAGTGTGTGCTGGGTGCTTTAATGTACCACTGGCACCAGACTCTGCATGTACATATGCACACATAATACACATACCCCCCCCCCTCTGCAACACTAAAAAATGATATTGAGTATGAATACCTTGACATATTCATCCAATCCATGCAGGCATGAAAAAAATGAGTGACTGGACACACGTTACACACATGTAAGACATATGCATAATTCTCTATAGTAAGAAATTAGAATGACAAAAGAATAAACAATTATGTTATGAACTCATTAGCTTACAGCTGTAAGCTAATGAAGTTCATAACATAATTGTTTATTCCGTTGTCATTACTGGAAATAGGAGCTAAATCTCCAGCTTGTTAAGATACAGTCTGATATTATGTTGGCAAAGGATTTAAATAATCCCTATCAGGATAAGCTGACTCGAAATGCATTGAACCGTGGGTTTCAGAGAATCCACTCCATGTCAACAATGCTTTGCCAATATAATATCAGACTGTATCTTAACAAGCTGGTTACTTGGTAACCTTTTGTATTACAGCTTGTAGCACTCATCTCTCTCTCTCTCATATATATATATATATATTTTCTTACACATATGTACATTTATACACACACACCCATGCATACATACGTACATGTATGTGTGTACACACACATATGTTATATTTTACTTCTTTCAGTCATTAGACTGCAGCTATGCTGGTGCACATCCTTGGAGTTTTTAGTCAAACGAATAGACCCCAGTACTTATTTTTTCAGCCTGGCATTTATTCTATCGATTTCTTTTTGCCGAACTGCTTAGTTACGGGGACGTAAACAAACCAACACCACACATACACTCATACATATGCATATGAGTCTATGCATTTGCGTACAAATATATATGTGTGTGTGAATGTATTATCCTTCACTTGGAAAAAGGAAGAAAGGTTAGTTACTGAAAGGGCAAAAATGGAAAACCAGACTAAAAAGAAAGAAAGAAAAAAATAAAAGTATTTATATATATAAAGTTTATAAATGTTACATGAGTGATAATACTTTGAAAAGAAAAGATTTTAATATTTAATTTTATATATATATTTATATGTGTGTGTGTGTATGTGAAATTGATATGATAAAAATTTAGTTTCATTTTGATTAAAATACCACCGACTTCAGAACAAAAAATCTCATTACAGTTCACCTGCATTTAGCATCTCTGATTGTCACCCACTCCCAATCCATTTGTTGTTTTAGTTTCCCTCATCCAGTGTGATTGATTCATTGCATTTTATTATATGTAAGATAAGATAAGAAAGAATTACTTTCAAATACAAAAGACAAACAGAACAACTAAGTAGAGATGCTGTTATAGCTGTTGGATAATTTAGAAAACTATTTCATTAAAGCATATTGAGACAAATGCAAAAATTAAACAGAATGACTCCAGCTTGTGTCAAATGATTTAGAAAGAATAAATCTTATAAATTGGAACAAATTCAACAACTTCAAACACTAAAAGTGTTAAAGTGTTACTCACAAAAAATAGTATATATATATATGCACAAAGACACGTAGCATATTATATATTTTGATGTACACTGTAAATGTTTTATCTTGCAAACAACTTCACATTTTTAATTTTCTACTGATCCATTAGTTTGACATTTTCGAAACCTCTGTTAAATTATTTTTGGAATAACAATATTATCTAAGTTACTATTTCTTCCATATCTTATTGATTGTTTATATGAAATTGTATTTTATTTAGGATGCTGCATTTTACAAGAAAATTCGACTTGCAATTAATTTTTCCCCACCATTTAATCGGGGACACACACACACACACAATTGTTTGTAAAGGAGTGGACCTGGTTAAAGGCATCCAAGGATCAGGTGGTGTTAATCAGAACAATGGATTAAGTCTACTACACTAGAAATCCGATTGCAAAGAGCTGGAACAAATACCACAAGTCATCTTGTGTGATACTCTGACAACTCCGTTATCCCACTGTCCTGGACTGGTATTTTTTATCCCACAAAAGGGAGAAATGCATATTTGACCTCAACAAGATTGGAATTCAGAGCACAGAGACTCAGTCAATTGGTTGTTCCTTAAGTTTAGGGTATCTGGTTTTAGCTTATCTAAAATATTTTCTGATAATCAAGTTCATTTTGTTGTTTAACCCCAGGTCAACTCTGGGTATACTCATGATGAAAACATTATAGTTGTGACTAGGGAACGCAAGGCCATATTATTCAACATGTCCATTTTTTAAAGATGGTAACATGTGTGTGAATTTAGATGTTATTTTCAGCAGGTTGAGTGACCATGTAGAGTTCCCCGTCATTGACTTGTTGGATGTAAAAAGAATTGGTGTATTTCATTGAAAAAATAATTGTGGTAAATGAGAATTAAATTATTTTGAATTAGAAATGTAAAAACTTCTTTATTACAGACTAGTTATTTATATATAACTTATAATTTTATATATTTTATCTTTAAAATGCTTTCCAGTCTGGTAAAAAGCGAAAACCCCGTGGAAATTACCCACTCCTTGATTCTCCTGTTGTACTATGTGCACATTCAAATTACACCCAATTTCAGTATTCAAAACAAAGAGAACAAGCACCACAATCTTCACAGAAACTGATGCAAAAGCACAGAGAAAATGAAAGGTATTCTTATTTCTTTATTATTGACTTGGCCCATGAGTAACATTTGACAGTTGAGTGTAGTCAATTTAATCTATTTCTGTATATATTCTATAGTACAGTATAGATTTGGTGTGTGTGTGGCGGGGGGTGTCACTACTAGTACACCAATTATTTATTAATTGAACTAGCTACCAATAATGAGTTATATATACAAACCAGTCTTTCTGATTTACTTAAAGCCCTACGAGTAATAGTGGATTTATAAGTAGTGTCTCTGTAGACCAGTGGTTCCCAAAACGTTTTTGAGCTGCTGCCCCCACTCACCACCACAAACTTAGACCACTTTCTGCAGTAAATTCAGAACAACTGTATTTTACAAATATAACTTAACCTAATTAACCCATTATTTTGTTGTTTTTACATCCATTGCCCCCCACTTTTCTTCAGTGCCCTCCTGGATCTTTCCACTGCTCCCAGAGGGGCAGTTTGCCCACTTTGGGAACCACTGCTGTAGACAGTTAAAGAGGTATTTAGTTGCTGATCAAGTCTCAACATGAGAGTGAAACTGGACTGGCTAATACCTATTTCTCTCTGAAGATACTGTGTATAAAACAAAATGGGTATATATAGAGTGAATTGGCAAAACCTGTAGATATATTCAGTAGCACAATGTAACATCGCTCGTAATGCACCAATAATTTATACTTTGCAACGTTGAAAATTTAAGAAATAAATTCAATTTCATAATAATGTTTTTTATTTTTTCTCTTTCTCTTTCTCTCTCTCTGTCTTTCTAGACTTCGTCACCGTACTTTAAATGAATTAATGAATAAATTGTATAAACAAATCCCTGGATATTCAGAGTATTCTAAAGGAACTAAGGTTTTAAATATGAATTTTTTTTTTCTTTTTTCTGGTTTTATATCCACAAATTTAAAAATAATACTCATGACTGTGTGGTTAAGAAGTTCACTTTCCCATCATGTAGTTTCTGGTTCAGTCCCACCATTTGGCACTTTGGGCAAGTTTCTTCTACTATAGCCCCTGGCTGAAAGAAGCCTGTTGTACATGTGTGTGTGTGTCTCCTTGTCTAGATATTGTGTGGTAATTATTTCTAGTCTTTTGGGAAAACATGCCTAGCCATGGAGTAATATTACTTTGGAAACTGGTGAAGGTTGGAGACAAGAAGGGCATCGCATTATAGAAAATCTGCCTCAATGAAATGTCTGACCAATTCAATGGAAAAAGTAAACATTAAAATGATGATGGTGATAACTCATAATTTCTTTCCAGGTATAGAATATATTTTCTGATGGATATGTTATTTATTTACTCTTCTGTTTTTTTGACATCCTTTATTCCTTTGAATGGATGTGGTGGCTCTTTTACTTGAGTAATTCTTTTTACAGCTGGATGCCTTTCCTGCCACTCAACCAAGAAGCACAAGTAGAACCAGATTTCCAACATTGTTTAAACCAGTGTTTTGCAAATTCTTTTGCTAAACATCCAAAACACTTGGATACTTACAATGTTCCCCAACTTTTATACCCTTATGTAATACATGTAGTGGCTGTAATTAAATTTAAAATGAATGTATTGCTCACCATTTTCTTAGGGGAGTGGATGCCACTAGTTGGAACCACTAGTGAGCAGATTCTGGAACACAATAGCTGTTGTAAGATATGAACTTACAACCATGTAATCACTAGTTCAGTATCTTAATCTCATAGTCATTGTCCTTTTAAAATATTTATGACATTTTATAACCAAAACTGAACATTTCCCATTTATGACACTTCTCATTTTAAATATTGGATTGAGTTTAGGTAGTGACCATGCAACGTGCCATTTGTTATATTGTATATCTGGAGAAGATGATCGACCAAGTTTGTAAAGAGCTTAGAGTAACAATGGACATATCCAAAATGTTCCTAACTGTCAGACTCAGCAAAGAAGGTATTTATTTGTTTGTATGTAACTCTGACTCTCTATGGCTCTTTACATGTCTCTTGCTTTTCTTATATCTACACAGAAATTAGATACATTATTATTTCTTGTATATAGTGTCTTGCAAATACTGTTCTAATCAACATAAAATTGTACAATTACAGATATAAGAAGATCCTTGTGGGGTTATGATACATATGAACAATTGAAGAGTGAATGTTCATCAACTTGTGATTTGGTAATATTTTAAAATTCTTGAAACAATGTTTTCTTACATTAGCATGGCATCACAGATTTCTAGAAGAGGGTCATTGTTGCTTGAATATCTAGCACTTATTTTATCAACTCCTGAGGATGAGATGCAAAGTCAACCCCCGGCAGAATTCAATCAGACACTAAATCTAGAACTCGGCTGTTTCTGTCACTCCAAAGATTTTCATTCACAGAATAACAATTTTAAAAGCTCTTAGTTTTTAAAACTTTGAAAATTTCAGAGAATGGCTGTATGGTAAGAACTTTGCTTCCCAACCACATGGTTCCGGGTTCAGTTCCACTGTGTGGCACTTTGGGCAGACCAAAGCCTTATGAGTGGATTTGGTAGATGGAAACTGAAAGAAGCCTGTCATATTTGTGTGTGTATTTGTGCCTGTGTTTATCCCTTGCCACCACTTGACAGCTGGTGTTGGTTTGTTTACGTCCCCATAACTTAGTGGTTCAGCAAAAGACACCGATAGAATAAGTACCAGACTTTAAAAATAAAAAAAGGACTGGGATCGATTCATTCGACTAAAAATTCTTCAAGGCGGTGCCCAAGCATGGCCATGATCTAATGACTGAAACAAGTAAAAGATAAAAGAACAATTAAGCAGAATTATAAATGAAATAAAATGTATCAAGTAGTTTTTAAATGAGAATATGTAAGAAAGAAATGTTTTTTGAAAAATATATTAGTTTTTGTTTTTGTTTAACAAAGCTACTTTACTATTCCAACCAGTAAGGAAATCTTGTGTTGAGATGATAAGAATTGCATGATAGTATATTCATAGATATCAGGATACCATTGAGAAGTGAATTCAAAATGACATGTGTACATTTGCATCTTGCAGTCATAAGAAAGAAGTTATGAGAGGTTGTTGAATGAAGAGTGGCTATGTAGTTAAAAAGTTCATTTTACAATCACATGGCTGACTTCACACAATGGAACCTTAGGGCTGTTCCTTCTGCTATACATTTGGGTCAACCAAATCTTTTGGAGGTAAAATTTGGCTGATGAAGACTTTGTGGAAGCCTGTTGGATATATAGATATATATATGTGTATATAACCATGGAGTATGGCAGAATCAGTGGAATGTCAGACCTTGTGCTATTTGGTTACATCCCACCAAGTTAAATAAAATGAATACCAGTCAAAGTATTGGAGTTGATAAACAGTACCACTGCTTGGCCACAGTCCAGTGATTGAAGCAAGTCAAAAATAATAGAGAAAATTAGTAAGCAATGTTATAAAAGAGATTAAGGAAGGTTATTGGTCTTTCAAAGTTAGTTGCTAACATATGATACATCAGGTTGGAGTGGAGCTACACTAGTAAGTGATTTAGTTTATAAAATTGTACAATTAAATATGATGAGTAATTAACTTTTTACCTGTCATAAATGGGAATTACTGATGCATTTTTTTTTCTTTTATTGCTGGATGGATATTTCTAAAATTAGATATTGTATATTCTGATGCAATAATGATTATATATCAATTAAACTTCAGATTATGGGAAAATGGATTTTAAACTGAAAACATTCATTGTAGTGCACCTGAGCACTGTATACAATAAGCTTGTTATTGTTATATAATTTAGAAGGCAGTGAACTGGCAGTCATTAGCAAGCCGGACGAAATGTTTAGCAGCATTTCTTCTGGCTTTATGTTCTGAGTTCAAATTCCACTGAGGTTGACTTTGTTTTTCATTCTTTGGGTGCAATAAAATAAGAACCAGTCAAGTATGGATTCAATGTAATCAACTAGCCTCCTCCTCCAAAATTTCAAGCCTTGTGCTTATAGTAGAAAGTATTATTATACAATTTAGTTTCAAAATGCAAGAGTCTAAATATGTAATAAACAACAATTTATATTTTATTTTTTTACCCAAAATTTAAACTAAAATAACATTTTCAAAACAAAATTATTATATCAGTGATAATACATGATAGAAGGAAAATTCTGGATTGAAGTTTAAAAATCCACTGTGAATTCAAATTTAACAAAAGATAAAAATTTATTGAAGGAATGATAAATCACTGTTATTTTTGACAGAACACGTCATCATCATCATCATCAATTAGCGTCTGTTTTCTATGTTGGCATGGGTTAGACGATTTGACTGGAGACTGGCAAGCCAGAGAGCTGCACCAGACTCCAGTTTGTTTTGGTTTGGTTTCTACGACTAGATGCTCTTCCTAACACCAACCACTCCAGAGAGTGTACTGGGTGCATTTAACATGTCACTGGCACGGGTGTTTTTAACGTGTCACTGGCACTGGTGTTTTTAACGTGTCACCGGCACAGGAGTTTTTAACGTGTCACCGGCACATATGGTAAACTAATAAATAATTGGAGAATATCAGTGTCTTTTAAAGTTGTTGTGTTCTTGTTACTGTTATCTTAGTTTTCAATGTTTTTAACCTTTTTAATAGGATATTTTCTATATTGTTTCAAGGCTCCAGATATAGAAAGTACTTCAAACAAGGTTATGAATCCTTGTTCCACAGTAATAGACACAGAAGGGAACCAGTTTTCTCCAGATCTCAACTTCACCTGTGAAACTAATAATGACAGTACAGTAAATATTTTTCTTCCCAATGAGGGATTGATTGTAGGTACCTATACTTTTAGTATTGTGACTGCAACTTGTGAAACAGGTTAGTGTTAATGAAAGTTACTCTGTTTTTGAGACTCTTTACACTATTTACTAGTCATCTAATTAACAATCTAGAGTTTCTTTTCGTATGAGGTATGAGTACATAAGAAATCTGTTATTAAGGGGAAAAAATTTAAAATTCAATATTGTCATTATTGATAAAATATATTTAGTTATAAAATAACATTTAAGTACTTTTTGGATTTTTATTTATAAATGTTTAGCACTCCAACTCTTCTGACTTAAAACATTTGTTGCATTCATCATCATCATAATTATTATATAATGTCTGTTTTCCATGCTGACATGGGTTGGATAGTTTGATAGGAGCCGGCAAGCCAGAGAACTATGTCAAACTATTATTGCTTTGGCATGGTTTCTATGACGGGATGCTCTTCCTAATGCCAACCATTTTACAGAGTGTATTGGGTGCTTTTTATGTGACACCAGCACCAGCAGGGTCACCAAGTAACTTGCAAGACAAAGACCATTTGACTGGGAGGGGGAGTAGTATTGAGGTAGGTGACTTTGTGCCAGTTGATGAGAGGTTAAAAAAGTATAATAGAGGGATAGCGATAGTGTTTTGCATAGAGGATACATATGACTACCCCAGTTGGAAAAGAAAGGAGAGAAAGAGCAAGAGAGATGGTGGTGGAGATGTGTTGGGACATACCTTCAAGGTACAGTGTGGGGTGTGAACATAAGCGAAGTTGGACAGGGGGATAGAGGAGGGGAATTTCATAAGAGTGTGAGGAGATATATTAGAAATGGGGTAGAGGTGACTGTAGCAAGTGTTGGTGAGAGATATAAGAGTGGCTTAGTGGGGCCATGATAGATATGTGAGAGCATTGAGAGTGATAGCAGAATAAGAGAAGTGTTAAAGATGGAATATAGTAGAAGGGAGAGAGCAATGGCTGAAGGCACAGTAAGAAGGTGATTGGTGGAAATAGTGGGCAGGGAAAATAACGAGAAATGGAAGTGGTTCTGGGGATGGGTGGGATGTAAATAAAAAGGAAAAGATGTGGTATGTGCCTATTCTACTTTCAGGTGAGTAGTACCGTAGAGAAGTGATGAGTGTTAGGGGTGAGATGCAAGGGAAATGCATAACAAGGTAGAAAGAGTGGAGTGGAGCACATACAAGCATTACCAAAGTGATTTTAGGATATCACTTCTGCTGTGGTGGACAGATCTTGAGCGCAGCAAAATGCCAATCATCTTGGTCCTTTGTCACCTCCTCCATAAGGCTCAGTATCTTGAAATCAGCCTTGAATACTTCATCCCATGCCTTCCTGGGTCTCCCTCTTCCAACAGAGGTAAAAGCTCTCTGAATTTTTTTCCATCCTATTCTTATTCTAGCAATTCCACTTTTGGAACATCCCCCTCTACTGCTAATTAGGTCACCTAGGTAACAGAATTTATCTACAACCTCTAGAGAGCCTCCAGGGGCAGTTAAGAAAAACAATTTCCTATGTATCTGTTGACTTTATGACTCTTCCACACACAAACACTACTTTCTCTGTTATCCTTCCTGTGATTCCATTGCACCTCTTGTATATCCTTAGCTTGCACTGAATACACCAAATGGAATTCTTGCCTACACCATTCCTAAATATCAAGTAGGGCCATTTACCTGAAGTAGGTAGAGTCCTGTCTGTTTTCCTGCTTACTAGGACTTTGGTCTTCGCTAGGTTAACTTTAAGGCCCTTTGATTCCACATTGGGAATTTCTCTTCTAGTTCTGATATACATTCCGCTATGAGAGCCAGATCAGCAGCATATAGTAGTTCTCATGAGCATCCAGTCTTAAATTCCTCTGTTATGGCCTGGAAGACAATGATGAACGAGAGGGGACTGAGAACTAAGCCCTGGTGAAGACCAACCTGTACACTAAATTCGTCACTACTCATGGTTAACCCTTTGCTTACTGACAGCATGCCTCTGTAGAGTTTTCACAAACCTTTCATCTATCCCTAGCTTCCTCAGAGACCACCATATCACAGAGTAAGGTACTCTATCGAAGGCTTTCTCCAAGTCAATAAATGCCAAATACAATGGTTTATTTTTAGCTTTAGACTTCTGCAGTTGTCTGACTAAGAAGATAGCATCAGTAGTACTTCTGGCAGAAAGTCGAACTGCGTTTCATCAAGTCTAATTTTGTTCCTAATTAATTGGACTATAACACTCTTCGTAACTTTCATGACCTGGTCCAGCAATTTGATACCTTTGTAATTACCTCTATTTAAGGCATCCCCTTTACTCTTTTAGCAGCTGACTATAATGCTGCTACACCAATCACTGGGAATGACACTTTCCTAAATAACCTGATTAACTATATTATTATTATTTATTATGGCTGGGTTCCAACCCAGGTTGCAGCAACAAAGTCCAACCGCCACATCTCTCGGTCCAACATCACTGTCTTGAGGTCCTGGATACATTCCAGGTCAGTGTCTGCAATCAAGTTGTCAATCTTTTCCTCTTCTTACATCACCATAAAGTGGTTACCACAAGACTAATTTTGATGCTTCCAGATCACAGCATCTTGATTTTCTCTGATACATTGTCTAGCAGTGTATGAGAACACCTCAAGTCTCTGCTTCACACTGAGACATTGGCAAACCTCTTCCTTTCTGCTTCTGTCCTTGATAAATAAGTATGTTGCCTAGTTACCTGATATAGCTCTTTGCTGCCTCCATTTTCCCAATCTTTCCTAGCCCATCTCTTCACTTTTATGACCCTGTCTACCTCATTGTTCCACCACTATGTCACCTTCAGTCTGGCTGAAACTTTGCCTCAGCCACAGATTTGGTCTGCAGCCTTCAGAAGGTTGTCCCATAGGAACTTCCAGTTGTCATTATATGTCTCAATCTTCTCTTTCTTGTCAAATGCTTTAATCAGAACGTCTCTAAATCTCTGACTGTTTGATGGATCTTTAAGCTTCCACATCTTCCTTTTCCAAATTGGTTTGTGTCTCTGAGTCCATCTAGCCCTAAATCTGAAGTCACTAACCACTAACTTACGTTCAGTTGTATATTCCTCACTGGGAAAGAACTTCATGTTTACAAGCATCTGTCTATCCCTATTTCTGGTGAGAATGTTGTCAATCTGGCTTGTATGCCCATTATAGTTGATTACATCCTTGTAAAATAAATGCTAACATGTATGTTCAAAGTAATACAAAATTAAAAACATATGCTCTCTGATAAAATAATTGAAAGTATGTTGTGAGAAGTCTAATTTTTATGATATATAGAAATATAATATAAATATGTCTTTGCCATCTTTTTGGAATGTTTACCAGCTTATTGGAATGTTACCTATTTATTTACATAATTGCCGCAATATATATATATATATATATATATGTACACACACATATATATATATATATATCATCATCATCATCATCATCATCATTTAACGTCCGCTTTTCCATGCAAGCATGGGTTGGACGGTTTGACCGGGGCTGGCAGGCCGGGGCCCAACCATGCTCCAGTCGGGTTTG
>JAOPUL010000839.1:38249794-38269214 GCA_027564515.1 Octopus rubescens | reverse complement strand
TGAACCCAGAACCATGTGGTTGGGAAGCAAGCTTCTTACCACACAGCCACGCCGCGCCTATATATATATATATATATGTATGCTGGGGTAACCATGTATTCCTCTACAGCGAGATACATATTCCTGACTCTCTTTCCCACTTTAGCCTCTCTACACCTGACACAAAGCCACCTCCCTCAAAACTAACTCTGTGAAGGGGTTTTGTTTATGTGGTGACCTCACTAGTGGTGGTGCCATGAAAACAGCATCCACTACACTATAAAGTGGTTGATATTAGGAATGGTATCCAACAAAATTTCTTGCAAAATTCCAAGGCTATTTCAAAATCCTGTTCAATCTTGCGTAACCTTGTGTATTCTCATCCAAAATGGAGAAGTATCAACACTTCTATGTCGCACACTTGAACAATTGTGAAGATCTCTTCACATGAAACCATTGGTTGCCTTGTTAACCCACAAATAAAGAATATTTATCCACCAATGCAGTGTTGAGCAACCATTCTTACTGTTCAATATTTTAAAACATTCTTAGTAAAACAGAATAACACAAACCTTTTGAAATGAAGTTTTTGTATTGTGTGTAAGTGCTTTTGTTATTCAATTCTTCAAACACATGTTGAGTGTGTGTGTGTGCATACTATCATCATTATCATCATCTTCCTTTAACGTCCGTTTTCCATGATAGCATGGGTTATGTATATATACTATATATACGTATTCATAGATGTAGATAGGTGTCTCATAGATATCCATGAATATAGTAAGGTAAGCATTTAAAAGATGTTTTAGCTTTTAAAACTCACACACAAGACCAAATAAACATAGCATGTGTGTACGTTTGAGTGTATATGTATACCTTGTAGCGAGTCAGCTATAACAGCATGACACAGTCGGATTGCGGCTGTGTCAACCAATCAGAACCGGGCATGTGTTAACGCGAAAAGACAGTTTCATTGCCAGTTAAGCCATGTCTGGTCTTCAGTTAGCTCGGAGTACCTCGAAGTGTAAACATCACTTCACACTAACTTGACATCAATCTGAACTCATACTATAACCAATGACAATAATATCTGCAAAGTCCTCTCCACCAACTCAGCAACTTAACTCGCTAGTGACTCTCAATATCCTCTCGCTCAAATAACAGGTCAGCTCTCGTTACCACTGAAATAAATATTATATACACGCCTTCTGATATTTGTAATTATATATACACACTCACACTCATCTACAATAACGACGATAAGAATATATTTCTAAATAAGCATTACATTTTACAGAGTAATCTGAATGCTAAAGGGTTAAATTATTAATTTTATACTTTGTGGAATGTGAACTGTTTGCAATAAGACAATGTCTAACTGAAGTTGTTTTTTTTTTTATTCAAAGTAAAATGAAGATAAATACAATTGAATACCTACCTAAAATAGACCATCGGCGAGTTTCCTGGATGAATGGATTTATGATATTCAGTCAGTTGAATAGGAGAAAATTTATTAAGTAAGCTAATCACTGAATTTGGTCTGTCACACACACTGCTCTGGGGTTATATATCTTCAATTATTAATCCATGTTTTAATAATAAACAACCTAATATTTCATTGTTTAATCTTTGGGATTATCTAATTTACCAACAATGATAATTAATACTAAATTCAAAGAATTATTGTAGTATTACTAATACTTATCTTTTATTTAGAAATTACATGCTCATTATAACAAATCTGTTTCAGGATTTTGAGCTTACTAATAACATATTCACATGTTAATGTTTTTTTTTTTTCGAGTCTATAAATTTTATTTCTTTTGTTTTAACCTATTGACACATTTTATCTATGGTAGAATATCTTTTATTTATTTGTCACAAAGTTTCATATAATCAATAAAAATGTTAAAAAATGGATTACAAAATTTGGGGAACCAACAAGCCATGGGAAAAAGAATCCTTGTGCATTGAAAAATACAAATGAATGTATGTATATGATAAATATATAATACAACAAAGAAAACACAAACATGAGCGAAAGAAGAAATAAAGGAAAAAGATGAATTAAGAAAGAAAAAGAAAAAAAAGTAGTTCAACTCGTGTTAGAGGTGGGGAGGGAGGGCAAAAGAAAAGGTTCAAGGACAGCCTAAAAGCATCTTTAAAAGACCCTCAATATTGTGGTTGACTCCTTGGAGTTACTTGCTCCAAACCAACTCAACTGGACCAAAATAGTTGGAAACTAAAGAAATGCTGCGGCTGAGAAAAAGCTAGTACTTTATCCACATTGTCCAGTATAAATTCTAGGATAACTGCATTATTTGAGAGAGATTTTGCTGTTATTTCAAGTAGTTTGAATGAACCCTAAAAATAACTATTAAAGCTGTTGTACTTGTTATTTGCTTATTGTGATAATTGTATTTTAATATATTATAGTGCTAACCCTGGTGTTCACACTTCTCACATTAGTAAAATGATGGGACACGCCTGGAGGAACATGTCTGAGGATAAACAAAGACCTTACAAGTAAGTAGTTTTCAGATAATTCCCCTCAGACCTTGAGGACTGATCCTGGCACCTCATCATCATCTTTATCTCTTTTTCCAGCTTCATCCTGACTACTCCTACTGACTTATATATAACGTGAGGTAGCCATGTATTTCCTAGAGTAAGAAATTTGTTCCTACCATTTCTTTTATACTTTAACCTTCCAATGTGTAGCATGAAGCCACCTCCCTCTCTATTATAGTTTCACTCATTTGAGGGGATCTTAGTCTTGCAAATTACATGGTAAACCTCACTAGTGTTAGTATCACAAAAAAAAAAATGGAAAAAAAAAGCAACACCAAGTACACTTTGTAAAACTGGTTGGCATTAGGAAGGGCATCCAACAGAAGAAACCATGCCAAAGCAGACATTGGAGCATGCCACAGCCCTCTGATTTGTTGGATCCTGTCGAATTGTCCAACTCATGTCTGCATGGAATACAGATGTTATATGGTGATAATACTTGGTGTTTGTACTCAGCAGTACATCATTAATGTTTGATATTGTTGTTTACTTCTAAGTTAGTTCTGATTGAACCGACTTATGATCAAAGCCCTTCAGTTCATAACCGTCCTGTCTTTTTTTTATTCTCAGGAGCTATACTACTAAATATATTTTCTAATATATCCTTTTTAAGACAGTGTTGTTGTAATTTGGTTTTATGGAGATTTAGCTACTATTTCTAGCAGGTTGAGCAACAAAGAGCTGCCTCATTGGTGCTATATTTGATTTTTGCTATAGGTAGATTTTAATTTTGAGCCATACAGATACATATAAATAATAATAGGGAGTCTTTGCATCCCATGCTTTATTCAGAATGTTATAATTCCTTTTGAACAGTACGTTGTAATTCTTTTCACTACAGCAATCCTTTTAGACTTACTCTTTGTATTGACTGCAGGGAAAATATAGTTTGTGATATATTTTTCTGTTTACCACTAGAATGCTTGTAATATAACTGTCTAGTTAAAGGGGTACAATGTTGTCAATGACAAAAACTTCTGAAATGTAGTGTTATTGTGGAACGCTGAGCTAGCACTAAACTGATACTGTAAGACTGATGTCTTGGTAAATGTGTGTGTGTGTGTGTGATCATTTTAACGTATGCTTTTTCATGTTTGCTTGGGTCAAATGGAATTCATTGAGGCAAATTTTCTATGGCTAGATGCCCTTCCTGTCAACAACCATCTGTTCCCAAGCAAGATAATATTTCCACATGACCAGGCATGTTTTCGCAGAAAATTGAAAATGAAGGAGACTGTATGACAGTGACATTCATTTACAACTATCACGCAATGTCAAGGCAAGGAGACACAAACACACATATATATATATACACAACAGGCTTCTTCCAGTTTTCATCTACCAAATCCATTTAAGGCTTTGGTCAGTCTGGGGCTATAGTGGAAGACATTTGCCTCCTAAGATGCCATGCAGTGGAATTGTATCTGAAACCATGGGAAGTAAATTTCTTGAACCTGTAGTGCTTGTGTGTGTAGTTACAATTCAACTAAGTATGTGTATTGTATTCAAAACACCTATGTGTGTTAAACACCTATGGTCAGAACACCTATGTGTGTTAAATTTCATTCACACAAGAAAGATTCTTCTTCAAAGAAAGTAACCATGAATAGAGATTAGAAGTGATAAATCTACTTTGCCCTGATTTAACTCAACATTTTCATGTGACTAATAAGATAACAGATAGACTTTCTTGTTGACATAGGAGCAGAAGTGAGTATGCTACCATTTACTCAAAAACACAGTAAGGACCAACCTACTTCAATATTATTTCAAGCTGTTAATCATTCTCATAACTCACTATCTTAGGTTAGATATCACTAATATTTTATCTGAGTCTGTGATGTATTTAGATGGGTATTTATTATTGCCATGTTGGCTATCCTCACTTATCAGAGTTCATTTCTTTCTTCAGTTTGGTCCATTAGTGGATATTAAGCACTAACAGCTAATTGGATTACACAACCAGTTAGTTGTACTCTTGTTGAACACAACATCATCAAGGCAGAACATTTTTCTTTGAGACTTTTCAGGCAAGCTATGCAGTTACTCACCATACTGAGAAACAAAGATATTGCATCTTTGCATTTAAGACTGGCATTGCTTATTCTTACCATTTCTCTCACATATGCTATTGAGGGCTGCAGTGTAAGGCCAGATCATCATTATCATCATTCTTTAACGGACATTAAAGGATGATGATGATACTATTGATGGCAGTAATGTAGGGCCACATATACTATTGAAAGCAATGATGATGACTTCCACTATTGTATCCTCTATCCCAATTTACAGTTCAATGGAGATATTGTCCTTTGTTGATGAGCTGTGTATTTCTCAGGAGCAATTGAAGAAATAATTGTTACTCAATAGTATCCTGTGAGGTGTTGTCTTTTAGCCGTTGGTGAATTTTGTGTATAGTGTAGATTTTGACTGGATGTTGACATCAAAAACAGCATTTCCTCTTGTATGAACCAGAAAATCAGGATTGTTTGGTAAAAAGAGAATTAGCTTTAAACTTACTGCTGCTTAGTATTTTGGCCTGAGGCATATCAGTGTCTAAATCAGGCATATTATATTAGCTTAATCAGATTATAGTGTGTGTGAATTATTTTCATTTTGTAACTTTTATGTGTGTGTGTGTGAGAACTAAGGATAAGCACAAGTTTATATTTATAGTACCAGTGAAGCCACTGGGGTCGATGGTATCGACTTAGCTGTGAAGCCCAGGTATGGGTTAAATACCCTCGTCAACCCGCAGGCCTAGTGTGGCGGGTACGGCAAATCCCCAGGACTCGATTAGAGTCCAGGGTGGGGTTCCCCATTAGAGCGATACAAAAACCCTTTCAGAAATTCAGAACTTTTAAACATTTTGATAAATTTCAATATTTCATGCTTCATGTAACTTGTTTTATATGCACTTTAGCTCAATTCAAAATGAGCACAAGTTTTCTGTACTAGAATTATTTATTTGTGGTGATTAGTGGATAATAAATAATTTTATGCTAAAAAATATCTACTAGAGATAAGAACAGTATTTATACTGAATGTTAATTTCTAGTGCCAAACAAACATGGCTATTCTTTAAAAAAAGAAAATACAGTTTTTTAACCTCAGGAAAGCGACCTTTCCAGTTGGTTAGTCTGTGCGTTCTATGCACTCGTTTGTATATTGCAAAGAGGAGTGAACTCCTGCCACAACCCGGTTCAGAGACCACCATACCATATGATTTCGATCTTGTTAGATCATCATCAGTGAAAAGATACTTGTCACCGGTTATGGCAGTCGACTCAGCTCATTTGCAATATATAACATATCAGTGTAACACATCCACTGATTTTACAATTAGCAAATAGTCTGCTAAAAAATATCTACTAGAGATAAGAGCAGTATAGAGATAAAAAAAAACACTGCTATTTTAACCCCAGGAAAGCAACCTTTCCAGTTGGTGAGTTGACTGCCATAACCGGTGACGAGTATCCATCACTGATGATGATCTAACAGATAGGGTTGTCTCTGAACCGAGTTGTGGCAGGAGTTTACTTCTCTTTGCAATATACAAACGAGTGTGTAGAACTCACTGACTAACCAACTGGAAAGGTCGCTTTCCTGTGATTAAAATAGCAGCATTTTCTTTTTTAAAAGAATAGCCATGTTTGTTTGGCACTAGAAATTAAAATTCATGTTATATGATACTTAAATTATTTTACAGTTCACTGAATTTACTTGTAATTATCTGTAATTAGAGCAGATTTGAAACAAAATTCTATCATAGATTTATATCAAACATTTTATAAGTTGTGTTATAAACACTACCTTAGAAATTTATAATTGTTTTACGAAATCAGACTAAGTTCACTATTATTTTAAAATTTAATTAAAGGATAGTATTTTAGTTAGAAATAGAGTAACAAAACAAGTTAAGTAATGTGTATGTATAAATATCAGTGTCCTACATCTTAGAAAAGTTAATGAAGATATAGGAGGAGTTAGACCAACTGAACAAGAATTGATAAAAATACAGAATTGTTATCTGAGGTGGGTAAGTGGGAAATTGTATTCAATTTTGATTTATTGATGTATCAATAATTCATGCCTTGTTACATAAAATAATACTGGCAAAGAAGTTAATAGATCTTTATTGTACTTTTTATTGGTCTAGTTACTAAATATATTGACACCCAGTATAGTTAGATTACAGAGAAGCCTGAATAGCAAAAGAAATACAGGGAACATTGAAGAGTAGGAGAGGAAAAAATTAAGCAAGTGTTCATACCACTTGAGCAGAGGTTCCCAGTTTGAAAACGAGCTGCTGTTCTCTAAGTTGGCTGATTGACTTCAGACCAAGTTCACAAATTCCAAAGACAGAGGGGTGGGAGGGGAGTTGAAATGTTAACTTTTCAGAATGCATTTTTATGCTTCCAGGATACATTTTTATGAACATCATGTAAATGTACCCCCAAATGATCATCCAGACAGAAATCAGGATACTTATATACATAACATTAAAGTGACAATATGCAATGCAGTATATTAAATTAGTAGAGGTGCAATCTTTGAAGTAATTGGAAACTTGGGCAGTGGACTTGAGGTCATGTAGGTACAAATATTATAGTGGGTTAAAGAGAAGGCAGAGGTTTTAGGTTGGGTTGGGTTAGTACAAAGAAGCTCTTGACAAGGAGATCATATAAGTTTTGAAATAAAGGAGTGGCGGTTCAAGGATAATGGGTACAGTGATGGGATCAGATTGCGGAGGATAGTAGGGTGGAGCAATTAAGTAGCAAGGAGGAAAGGAATACAGTGGGTGGATGTAGAGTAGGAGGGTGGTGGTGCATGAACTCAGTGGCAAGTTGGAGATACACCTGAGTGAAGAAAAAGTGATGCATTTGTTGCAAGGCTCTTGGCAGATTTGCTACATTTCTTTCCATGTGAGATGGAAGAAAGAAATATTGTGGGAGTCCATGGATTTATAAAAGACTGCTGGGAGCAGTTGATGGAAATAGAGATATCTATGAAATTGATAGAAAATGTCCAAAATATTGGAAATAGAATCAAAAGTGGAATAGAAAATGTTGGCATAGGAGATAAGCTGATCTATGGTGTGTGAAGTAACACCAGTACAGATGGTGATATAATGACTATAGGTCATGAGTGGGACCAGTGTCGTGGACAAAACTTGGGGTTTCAAAGTAACCAAAAGACAGGTTGGCATAACTGGGAACTATCCTGGTGTTCATTGTCATTGTCTCCTTAAATTGTTTGTCTGGAGAGGACAAGAAAATTTGGTTGCTATGATTAAAAACTTCAGAGCTCTAAGATTTTGTCATCATGGATATGATGGTATTGAGGAATTTTGCAACCATGATGAAGAGGAGTTTGGAAAGTCTGGGTTGGGGGAAAACGCAAAAGGCATGGTTGGTGTCATAGGATGGAAGGGCAGAGAGACATAAATTTGCCAAGGAGCTGTAGATGAGCTCAGTGGAGTAGTTGCAAATGGAAATGATGGGCAGCGAGGGTTGTTATGGCCTATATATTTGGGAAGTAGATGGTAGACATTCATAGTGTTTGAACAGAAGTGGTTAGTAGCTGTGAATCAAAGTAAAGAAGAGTTGAGCTGGTGTATAGCAGTGGAGACAAGTTGGTTGCATTAGGTGCAGTTGTTGGATAATTTGTGATAGAAGACAAGATTATTGATTTAATAAAGGACTTTGTCTTTGTTGAGGTCTGCATGATATGCCCACAACTTTCTTCTGGTTCAATAACAATGTGTCATTGATGATGGAGTATGATGAATCGAATTCAGACACAGAGATGTTAACATGTCTTAGCCATTTGCAGAAGAGAAGCGGTTTGAATTATGATAGCACTTATAAAATGGTTTACAATTAAATGGACTGGTGCCAAACGTCCAGCATTGGCCAAGGTTTATGAAACAATCAGCTCAGTTTCTTTGTTGTGGAAAAAGGCATGCAACTTATATCTTATTTAAGAGTGATACAGCAGCCATCACAGCTGAAGAGAAATACCTTGAGAAAAGTTCTGTATTCCCATTGGATATAAATATGGAAAACAAACTTATTGTATTCATTGTCATATAAGATGCTGCTGCATGTAAAATACTTTGAGGGTTATCATATACATTAAAATGATGCATCTTCCTAGTGACCTACAAATAAGGACATCTTGTAAATTCATGGTTAATCATATATCCATGAATAAAAACTGCATGTGTTAATGGCCGTACTTGTCCTTATTTTTAATGCAAAATTCCTGAATTCATGTGAATCAAGGATAAATGTAACATGCATCTTTACAGTTTTATAGCAAAAATAATCTCTGAATCCACTTAGCATTATTATAATGAAATATATCTTTAGTACAACTTCAGCAAAATCTTCAAACAAACGCTTGCCATAGTAATAGTATGAGTAGTCACAGGGAAGCAAGAATATTCCTGTTTTAGTGTAGGCAGTACATTTTACAATACATTCTTTTGACCGTCCTAACTGGAGACCCTACTAAATGCAAGAATTTGCCTGGTGTTACACTTTGAAACTCCAGTAATTTATGTATAATTTTATTGGTTATATTTTTGCTGACATAATCACACGGTCTACCAAAATTCCAGTTTACAAAGAATTTCCTGATTGGAAAACAAGTCCAACCGTCGAATCAAAATGTGAACTGCTACACACTAAATAAATATAACGTCTATACCATTCTGCTGCCAATACTCTGATTTGTGTGCAATTATGTATAAGCTGGAGTAAAAGTGAATATTTAGATTTGGAATTATTAATCATTGAGTAGTGGCATAAGGCTCTCAAATCCACTAAGTTTGACTCCAGAAATCCAATGTAGGAATTTTTTTTTTTTTCTTCAAAAACTTTTTTGAAATAATATGTGCAGAGCATAGCTTTTCAGAAGTCATTTGCTCTCTAAAATAAATAATAAACTAACCCTAAAAACTGGGGGTAAAATTACATGGAAAAACCAAATACACAATAACTTAAAGCATAAATTAGTGCTTGGTTCACTATTAGCTGGAATGTCCCAAACTAAAGAGTGTTATTTTGTGAAAGGTTTAGATTAGCATTTATTTTGTTTGGAATTATTCTGATTTTTAAAAATCACTTGCCAATTTGCAAATTCAAATAGCAGAAACAAAATTTATAACAAATGAAATTTGATAACAAATTTACAATTATATTATTTTTGTAATCTCTCTTTATTAATAAGTTATTTATCTCTTTGTGGCTTTTAATGATGTTTCCAGAGAGAAGGCTCAAAACATGCAAGATTCCCTTCTAACGAATACACCAGAATCAACAGTTTCATTTGAAAATATATCAACATCAGTTACTGAAGAATATAAATTAGATGAAGAAATTATCTTCACCAATACAGAATGACACAGATCAGTTTTCTGTATATCAATATGATTTGACCTTACTCAAATGTGTTAAGTTAAAAATGAATTATTGAAATCTAATAAAAACAAACTAAGTGCCAAAAAATAATTTTAAATGGGAAATTAAATGTTGGAAGTAAAATTATGACTGAAAATTTTCAATTTATTTTTCTTTTATTTCCAAATATTTTTTCAATTGATAAAAAAAAATAATTATGAAGAAATTTAACCGTTTAGCATTGACATTATTCTGTCAAATGTATTGCTCTATTTTCATTGTTTTAAATTAATCATGCATAATCTTGTAGCTTTGACATTTTGAGGATGTGTTTGTTTATTTTTAGAATGACATTGTAGGGTAGGTGTGAGAGGCTGGACCTGGCCAGTTTGAACATAAAACAGGTAGAATATTTGGGCTAGATATAGCCAGTTTAAATGCTAACGGGTTAAAGTAGTTAATTGTTATGAGAGATATAACACTGAAATATTTAGTTTCAGATTCTACTGGGGTTTTGAGTTTACATATCCATTTGTCAAAAGTCAATACACTAACTATATGCTGAGAATGGTATCATATTTACATAATAAAATTATCTCTTATGTCTAATGAAAACAAATCATTAATTATGAAAATCTAATTCAGGAAGATGTAATTAAGTGTGAAGGGCTTCTACTTTCCCAAGTGTACAATAGACATGCAAATGGTTTGTTTGGTGGTGACTAACTTAGAATCTCAAAATGAAGCCTCTGTACCTAGTTATAAATTAACCATGACAATCCAGCCATATGAATCAAGATAAAATTGTAGCCTGCAAGAGGTACCAATGAAGATTTTTGAATGAAGTTCTCATGGGGATAGAAGAGGACAATATTTGGGATAACACATAGGAATAAAGAACAGGGAGTAACATCAAGAAATATAGCAAGTTGGCAATATTCATTTTAGCTTCATGAAATGCACTCAAAACCACCATTGTATACAATGGTTGGGAAAACACTTCTGTACAATGTGGAGGTAGAAATGAGTTGGAAGGATTTGAGGCAAGAGATTTTTTATTGTATACTTCAAAGGACAAGCAAGACAGATGTCACAGAAGGTAACATCAGAATTTGACTTTAGCCAGATGCAGGAGTAGTCCAGGACACAAATGGATTTAAAGTGTAAACATACGATAATATATCGCCAGCGACAGACAACCACCGATATTTCTGCCTCTCAGATTTGCATACCATGTGATTTCGGTCTGAGTTGGACCTCGTTGGTGCAAGATACCGATCGATGGCTGGAAATAGCAGCTATTACCGTGCTAGCAATTATATATAGAAAAACAGCCAATGCAGACACTGATGTCGCTTAAAGCCAGAAGGGGTAATAATAAATAGAGAGATAGAGAGAGAGAGCGACAGAGGCAGTATAGATACCTAATGATAAAATGTCACATAAAAGTGGACGTATCATAAGAACACTAAAAATACTGCAATATATTTCAAGTGAGAAGCTCATGGATGGATTTATAATATAAACACACGATAATATATTGCCAGTGGCAGACAACCCTATGTCCATGTTTATGTGACATTTTACCATTAGGTATCTATACTGCCTCCATTGCTCTCTCACTATTTATTATTATGCCTTCTGGCTTTAAGTGACATCAGTGCCTGTATTGGCTCTGCTTTTCTATATATATATCGCTAGCGCAGCAAAAGCAGCTATTTACAGCCATCGGTATCTTGCACTGACAAGGTCTAACTCAGACTGAAATCACGTGATATGCAAATCTGAGAGGCGGAATTAGCAGCGGTTGTCTGCCACTGGCGATATATTATCGTGTGTTGACACTTTAAATCCATTTGTGAGCTTCTCACTTGGAATATAATGCAGTAGTTTTAGTGTTTTTATGTGACATTTTACCATTATATATTGATAGTTATATGATGTTTACAGTGTTTCTGTAAGTCTGTTACTGTTTATATTCATGGTATAGTGTATATATTTTAGATACATATGCAATATTAATCCCTACAATCAGATAACACAGATAAATAAGCTGAAACAAGTAGAATATAGTTTATACAATTAAATAATTAAAGTAGAATTTGATCTGATGACATAAGAATCAGTGGTCCAAATATTTTTATAATGATCCACTTTAAAAAACAAAATTTCTGTATCAACTGTCTCTATCTTTCTCTCATTTCTGTAGACAATTACCTAGGATTACACTTTCCATTTAGAAGCACATTTTATCCTCATGTCCACTAAACATTGGTGTATCTTGGGAGAGTCATTATGCCAATATTAATAAACACATGCACTGGTTCAATGTCACTTTATTGTTCAATTAGTTAATTATTTAGCCAACTAACTAATCAATTGTTTGCTTAATGTGTTGGTTAAACAATCAATCAGTTGTTTGTTTGTTTGTTTGCCAAAATCCTTTCATTACTATTCACAACCTCATCAATTAGTTAGTTGATTAAACAATTAACCAATTGACTTACAATAAAGAAATGACATTGAACCAGTGTGTGTTTATTATTATGATTATTATTATTGGCATAATGACCTTCCCAAGATTCAACAGGATTTGTTTTAACACCTGAATTCACATAAAAAATCTTGCAAGCCAAATACAAAAACAAAGATTGATGTAAAAGTTCTATATATAATATAAAAAAAAAATTAATTTGTGTGGATTAAACTATGTAGCTAACATTTAAAAACTTGTATTGAGTATAAGAGGTGCAACCACATCAATTATGTAATTTTAGCTACAAGAGAGAAATACATGCAAATAAGCAATATAGCTATATATTGAGATTCTGGCTAATTTATATCATAGTGAACATCTTGAATCTAAACAATATTAATGACTCATGTAACAAATCAATTGTACATATATATATATATTTTTAATTTGCAATTCAACAATATATAGTTTATATAAAGATTTTTTAATATTAAGTTTATAAAATTTAGAGAAAATTTTTATAATTTCACTAAATAGGATCTTCTATTTAACATAATTTAATGTTTTTCCTTAAACAGAAATTAGTTTGTTGTTTAACAGTTAAAATAGCATATGATAATCATTTAGCACAAAATATCAGTTGAATCTAAGGTATTTTTAAAAACTGAATAAATCTGTTGGTTTGATGGAATTTTCTTTATGCTCATTAAATAAAAAGTAGAAAAGATTAAGATCTAAAAAATTATCTGGATACTCAGGGGTAAATAGATGTAAGAAAAAGTTCTAAAAGGCAAACATGAATGTTAATACAATTATTTTTATTAAACACTTTCTAAACATTTGTTTATTTTAATGTTGATAATACATATTACAAATGAATATTAAGAATTTCTCTAAGCAAGTAGTGTTTATACTAGATTAAAAAAAGAGGAAGGTGACATACTCAATTGTTATATTAAATAAAGGAAAAGGTATTTCATCACATATTACACTAAAATTAAAACACTATCATTAAAATAACAATCATGAAATCTAATGTAATGATTTACGTTGTTTTTTTCCTTTCTCTTCTGTTAAGAAAATAATTCTCACATTCCGTCAGTTCTTAAGCTTCTTTCCTTGTATATATTTCTTTTTAAAGCAAATGTGGAGCAAAATACGTCACAAATGGGTTGTCTTTATCTTCTCCAAATATAAAATCTAGCCATGCATTTACATATTCATCCTGGCTCATTTTACCCTCATCAGTTTTCACCATTATTTCAAAAACTTTCTGAACTATCTCCTCGTTGTCATATCCAAAACAAGCCAACCCCTTTTCGAGCTCATCACATGTTATAAAGCCATCTTTGTCAAAGTCAAATATTTGGAAAAATAATGTTACTGCAGATTTGAGACTGTCCCGAGCTATTAGTGGGTCAACTGTCATAAGTTGCCCAAGTGCACCGATATACTCATCCTCAGAGATTTTGGCACCATTTTTAATTGCTTCTGCCATTTGTTGCACCAATGGCATAGTATCACCACTATGTTCATTGTCAACCTTTTTAAACCCATCAACAAGCCACCCATAAATTTCTTTTGCTCTGTCATCATCCAAATTGTACTGCTTTGCAAAGCGATTAGCTATAAGTTCAAAGTCTTCTTTAGCCATAAATCCATCCTTTGTGGTATCCATCATTTTAAACCAAACTCTTATTTTCTCCTTCACGAAATCAGAAAATTGCATTTTATCAGTTGAAATCTCTTCTAAATGCGACATGATGTGAAACTTCTTGTTATTGAACAAGGAGAAACAAATATGTAGTGGCCTGTATGAAAGAATCCTGATCAACTGTTTACATTTCTCTGTAGGAATTGTCTTTTTAAAGCAAATCATGATCAGATTATCTTGATTTAATCAGATTAACAATTTGATCAGCAATAAGATTAAGTATTAACTTCTCAAATCAGCAGAACAAAGAACATTATTAATTTTTTTAATTGCATCTGGGGAAATATCTATTACAAATCTCAAACAGTTACAGCTTATTAAATGAAAAGGTCTAAAATTTTGCACTAATTACTTTGTAACAATTGAAGTTATTAAAGACATTTTCAGTTATTGAGGTCTCTGGAATATTTTTAAAAATTTGTTTTAGGTAAAAAAAAAAATTGTTAATTTACTTTTTCATGTAAAATCTTTCTTTGTTCTTTGTGTGTGTTTGTGAGACGTATACGATACTTTGCTGTTGATATATTAACAATTACATTGGTTGGTAACACCAGTGCTGAGTTTAAATGTTAGAAACCTACTGATAATGGTTACTATTTCCATCTGTGTTAATGTTGATTGTGAGACCATAAGCAATAATGATGGATTCATTCTGTTAATAATTGTCTATCCTTGTAGTTGATATTGGCAGTGAAAAAATTAGTTGCAGTAAGAACCATTATTAGATTCTTGTGAGGAAATGAGAAATGAATTGTTTGCCTTTCTAAAGAACTATCATTACATAGATGTTAAATGAAATCACATTACAGTCTAATCTTTTTGATAGCTTACATTTTCTTGTACTGCACTTGTTAATGGAAGGGCAATCATAACATGTTGTGACATTAGAAGAGTTGGTTGCAGTAATAAAATAGTAATATTGTCTTCAGCAAAACAACGGTGCCAGAAAATCTGATTCCATATTCTTATAGTTTCTTAAAAGGACCTCTTGTGATTTGCTTTGCCTTATGTATTAACAACATAAGCCTTGAGTGAACAAACATGGTAAGTTAAAAGTGGCTGGTAAGAAATTACACAGATCTTCTTCAGCACCATATGTCTCCAATTATCGCAGTTGTTTGTGACCTTCATGTAGCTCCAGTGGGGAGAAGTATACTTGAAATGTAGGAAATGCATGGGATAAAGAGGGACAGTCTCATGTTGATTCTACAGAAGGACCAGCAATTCAAGTTGACAGCAGAGTGGCATATAGAATGATTAAGGACATAGAGGTTCATCAAGGATAGTTGCTGAGATGCTCAAAGTATCTGATGAGTTAGGATACATGATAATCACCTGGATAGTTAATCTAGAGGAAGGTGTCATACCCAATAACTGACATAGTAACAGCACTGTAAATTGCAACAAAACAAATAAGATGCTTTAGAGAGAAAATTATAGAGGCACTAAATTGTTAGATCAGGCTATGAAGGTCACAGAGGGAATCATAGCACAATTTGTAATAGTTAATGTAGATGAGATGCAGTTTGGCTTTGTTCCTGGAAGAGGTACCTACCACAGATGCAATCTTCCTAGTGAGGCAATAGTAGGGGAAACTTAGTTAAGAGTAAACCACCATACTTGGCATTTGTTGATTTGGAGAAGGCTTTTGGCAAGGTTCCATTTTCTGTAATCCTGTGGCCACTAAGTAAACTAGAAGTAGGTAAATGGTTTGTGAGGGCTGTACAAAGGTGCAGTAAGTAAACAGGGTCAACAATAAATTTAGCACGAAGGTAGAGGGTCTATCAAAGCTCAGTTCTCAGCTCCCATCTACTCATCAGTCTTACAGGCCATTACAGAGGAAACTCCTATATACTGATAATCTAGTTCTTATAGCTAAATCTGTGGAGGAATTAAGAAATTCAAGGTATGAAAAAAAAAGACTTAAGGTGTTAGAAAAGAAGACAGACCCCTGGTATCATCAGGGAAATGGATTTGACATGCAGAAAGGGAGTCTATATGCCATACCCAGTATAAGCTATGGACACATGAGAGATGTAGTGGAATTGCTGGCAGGTTAACAGAAGGGATGCTTGATATGTGACATACTTTGGAGCAAGGTGTACTAAGAGTATGCTAGAAGTAGATAGCTTTTGTTATCAAGGTGGCATGATTAGCAAGACAGGTGGTTCAGAAAGTATATTAACCAGGATAATGGGTTGGAAAAAGTTCAGTGAGATATTACTGCTGCTAGGAACAAAGGACTTTTCCCCTCAGGCTGCATAGTAACAAAATAGGTCATTTCAATGTATAAGACCTGTAAAGATTAGAAAGAAAAGATACCAACATGTTCTAGTGGATATGTAATATTAGTGTGTATGAATGCCATGAGCTCTATTTCACGTTGACCTCTTTGTCCTTCATTAGGCTCATACTACAAGATGTTGCTTTGGACCATCCTTATCCCCACTACCCATTACATGCTAGCTTTACTATTTTCTTCGGGACCACCTCTACTCTTACCTAATACATATTCTTGTCTTTATTGCATCACCCACATTTACCTTTGTTCACTTCTACTATTGCCAATCACTCCTCTGCTGATTCCACCCCCCAAATATCCCTGTTCTTGTCCTTTGGATATCTTCCTCTATCCCCCTCCCTTTAGGATACCCTTGGTTGAGTACTCTGCACACTTATACTCCTATCTTCCGCCCCCGCCTCATTCAATCTACTCATCCCTAGTTTTTTTGTTGTCATCTCCACTTTTACTATGTACAAGGCACCCCACCTCCTATGTTGGTGCTACAACAGAACCTACCATACTTCCTCTACAGGTGAATGGTGACCAAAGCTACCTTCTTAGGGATGATGCCATGAAAATGCACCCAGCATACAGTGAAATGACTTAAGAAAGTGTAGGATTGTAAGGTCCCTTTAATTCTGTCTCACCAAAGTCTATTCAACTTCTCTAGTGTTAGTGGCACAAAAAGTGTACCGTGTACACTCCGTAAAATGATTGGCATTAGGAAGGGCACCTAGTTGTAGAAACAAAGCCAGATGGTATGTTTGAGTACCTGTCTTTCAGGAGCAGTAGTGCCCAATAAGAAATGACTCGGACCATGATGATCCATCCAACCCATGCCAGCATGGAAAGAGGATGTAAAATGATGATGACTTTTTTAAAAGTGGAATTTTTTTCCTTGTCTTAACAAAGATGGTACCCTACATATTTTTACAGAAATTACAACACTAGGTAATTTCTATGTTGTCATGCAGCATGGTAGAAATAATAGCTTCATTTTGATAACAAACTCTAAGAATAACACATTGAATAATGTAGTCCAAAGCATATTATGTCTAACAAACAACAAAAAAAGACAGGATAATCAGGGTTGTAATATTTTTAATCATAAGGTTGTTAATTAGGGATAAATGACAGCAAAAATTTAAAAAATAGTCAAAATATTTTCCAGGATAGTGGATTAGTAAGGATTTTGAGATTTTTTTGTGGTTACTTTATAAAAATATACTGCATTGTAACTTAACATCTGAATTATAAAGATTTTAATTCAATATCTGATGAAATTATAAATATTGATAAGATTCATAGCAACTTCCCCTACACAAACCTTCCTCAAAAAAAAATGGTGTGATTATGATAATGCCTTTATAATAAGGTCAGTTGAGCTGCAAATTGTATGTTTGTTTATTGTACTGAATTTCCATTACTTGGCAATATAAAACTGTGCAGAGCTTGCTTAAATTGTTCTATAATTAAACTGGTAATGCATGTTCAGAAAACTGCTAGTACTATCATGTTATTGCTACTGCTTCAGATATTAAATATATGGTTTGGGCAGGGATGTGAAATCGTTCCTATTGAGTGGTTGGTATTAGGAAGGGCATCCAGCTGTAGAAACCATGCCAGAACAGACAATGGAGCCTGGCCTTACCATCTCCAGTCAAACTGTCCAACCCATGCCAGCATGGAAAACAGACTTTAAATGATGATGATGTGACCAGTCGTGAATTAGGAGAAGGATATGCTTATATCAAAAGGATATTGACTGCAAAAGTGAAACCACTTCAACTAGGAACTGAATTTGGGTTGTGGACCTGGATTTCAAGAGCTTCCTCTTTATCTACGCTACTTCTCACTTGGAAGAATTGTTAGAGTGTTGGGAAAACCTTTTGCAGAGTTTCTTCTGACTCTTTGTATTCAGATTTCAAATCCCACCGAAATCAACTTTGCTTTTCATCCTTCTATGGTTGATAAAATAAAGTACCAGTCAAGTACTGGGGTTGATTGTATTCACTTACCCCTTCCCCTCAAAATTGCTAATCTTAAAGGAAGAAAGCTGATAATCGCTAGAGCATTGGAAAAAAATTACTTGCCAATTGTTCCAGCTCTTTACATTCCAAGTTCAAATTCTGTTGAGATCATTTTTTACTTTTCATCAATTTGAGGAGTTAATAAAATCAATCAAGTACCAGTCGGGTGCTAGGTTTGATGTAGTCAACAAACCTCCTGTTTATTATAATACAAATTACTCTCTTTATAAGTCAGTAAATTGTAATCCATACAAAAGATCTCAGGAATGAAAAGCAACTCAAACAGGAATTAATTAATTTTACACTGTTAGAAAGAAATGAGAGTTTTGAATTCTTTCTCAACAGTTTATACATTAACCTACCTATACACACATAAAAAAAACCCCCCAAAACAAACATTCTTGATAAAACACACTCACTCTTTTTACTATAACATATTTTCTGCAGAGAAGCATCATTCAACATTACTGCTTCTGTTGACTGTTATCTGTCATGCTTCTTTATATTTGTTTCTTAATGAAGGATGGGCTTCATTCTGAAACATTGAACTCTCCTATGTTTCTTTTTTACAGCATGAAATTGGCTACTTTGTATTGTTTTTCTTTCTTGAGATCTTTTAGATATACTAGGTACAGCATATACATTTACCCATTATTAAACATAATAAGTCATGCACTTCATTTGAGAAAAAAATTAAGGGATGTGGTGAAAGTGAAGGATGGACATTTTGAATTGTAAATATTGATTTTAAATTTTGGCACAAGGCCATTAATTTCAGGGGTGGGTATAAGTCGATTACATCAAGCCCAGTTCTTATTTTATCGACTCCGGAAGGATGAAAGACAAAGTTGACCTTGGTGGAATTTGAACTCAGAACTCAGGCGCAGGCGTGGCTGTGTGGTAAGAAGCTTGCTTCCCAACCACATGGTTCTGGGTTCAATCCCACTGCATGGCACCTTG
>JAOPUL010000839.1:38221813-38233306 GCA_027564515.1 Octopus rubescens | reverse complement strand
ATTTTGGGGGGAGGGGAGTAGTCGATTTCATCGACCCCAGTTCGTAACTGGTACTCACTTTATCGACCCTGGAAGGAAGAAAGGCAAAGTCGACCCCGGTGGTATTTGAACTCAGAACGTAAAATCAGAAGAAATGCCACTAAGCATTTTGTCCGGCGTGCTAACGATTCTGCCAGCTCGCCGCCTTCCTCCACCTTAATAATAATAATAATCCTTTCTATACTGAGCACAAAGGCCTGAAATTTTTTGGGGATTGGGATAGTCGATTCAATCGACCCCAGTACTCAACTGGTACTTATTTCATCGACACCGGCGGCATTTGAACTCAGAACTTAAAGTCGGAAGAAATGCTGCCAAGCATTTTTCCCAGCATAAACAACTGCCAGCTCGCCGCAATAATAAGTATTCTGGCTCCTTACATCCTGAAAAAATAAAGTACCAGTCAAATAGTGGGGTTGATATAATCAACTGTTCCCCTCTCCCAAATTTCAGGCTTATTTTGAGAAACGATCTTACAAAATATTTAGAGTGTCATACAAAATGCCTTGCAGTATTTCTTCTGGCTCTTTATATTCTGCACTGGAATTGCACCAAAGGCAACTATGTCTTTCATCCTCCTAGAATTGAGTACTAGGGTTGATGTAATTGACTAACCTCATCCCCTAAAAATTGCTAGCCTTGTGCCGTGATTAGAAATCATTATTTTAGGTTGGCAGATTGACAGAATCATTAGAGTGTCTTGGCAGTATTTATTCCAACTTTTTTAGGTTCTGAATTCAAATCTCACCAAGGTCAACTTTGCCTTTCATCCTTTCAGGTGAAATAAAGTAGCAGTCAATTACTGGGGTCAATGGTATCGACTAATTCCGTCTCAAAATTTCTGGCTTTGTGCCTAAATAAGAAACCTTTATTATTATTCTTTTTAACTCAGGTTTTGTTGGAACACAGAGTCTTGCATGTGTAGCGGGCTTGCTACCTGCAGTCATGCTATCTGTTATTTTCAACTATGTAATATTTTTCTGATTATTCTAACAATGCCAAGGAGGCAAACCTTTTGTAACAGCTCTACTGGGCACTCTATTCTGACCTCCTTTATATTCTTGATACCTTCTGATACTGTCCCCGAGGACCCAACAATAATTGGCACTATCTTTACCTTCTTCATTTTCCATAGCCGTGATATTTCGTACTTAAGAGGATTGTATATGTCTATTTTTCGCCTTCCTTCTTGACTGTTGATGGGTCAAAAGGGCACACAACATCAATTATATAGCACATGTTGTTCACTTTGTCCACTACCATTAGGTCCAGCTTTCATTCTTCCAGTGTTGATGAAATAAGTCCCAGTTTAGCACTCGGGTTGATATAATCAATTAGCTCACTCTCCTCAAATTTCAGGCCTTGTGCCTTTAGTAGAAAGGATTATTACAATAACTTTGGTGAGGTAACCATCAATGATAATAATTAACTGTTGTAAATCATATTTGATATAATAAGCATCAACATGAGACAGACATGGCTGTGTGGTTGAAAATTTCACTTTTCAATGAAGTGGTTCCAAATTCAATCCCACTGCACACCATTTTGAGCATTGAATCAAAATAAAGTCGGTCCTGTTAGTGAAATTTGGTAGATGGAAACTGTGTGGAAGCATGCAAGATAGATTACTTATTCTTGGATGGTAGATTTAATTTGTCATCTAGTTTAACACTTCCACCTGGTTCTTGGATATCTTTAGCAAAGTCCACTCTGTTGCAAGTATTCAAACCGGTTTCCCAGTCTGAAGATAACTTAATCCTTTCCACTTATCAGCCTTCAGAGACCCTGTTAAAAGTTATAAGTACTACTATTCCTCCTCTAACTTATACATTTAAAAAAAACAAAATGTTGGTATGAGTTTGAAATATAACATTTCTCCATGTCTTTTTTAAAAAATCTTTTATAGCTTAATCAGGAATGAAAAGCAGTGCCCATGTCTTTTGCAGACTCGCTAACATTGAAGAGCTTGATATGGTTTTGATTTTGTCCTTTCATTTGCAACACTCGATAACTAATTGTCATCTAGTATGTCGTAGTCATCGAGGGCTGTTAACATCTTACATTTGCAAGATTTAGGGCTGAAAGTCTGCAACAGTGCTACACTGCAGCAGATGCAACTCCTTTTCAGCTGAGTGGACTGGATCAACATGAAATGAAGTTTCTGGCTCCTGATCTGGAAATCAAACTTAAGAACTTACAAACATGGGACCAACATCCTAACCATTAGGCTATGTAACTTTATATGCTCACTATGAAGATCTGAGCTAACCACTTGCTCTTTAGTTTTCCTTAATCTACTTATAACAGTAGATTCCACCACTAATCCATAACACTTCTAGTATGCAGTTACTTAGCATTATGTATCCAAACCAAAGAAGCCATCTCTTATGCATATATCAGCCAATGTTTCTGATACTTAGCTACTTTACAATTATCTGCATGAGCTAACATGCGCGCTTCTATATGGTCGCTCGACTTGCTAGAAATAGAAGCTAAATCTCCGTCATATTACACCCTACTGTCTTGAAAATGGATAAACACATTGGATAATATAGTCTGAAATATGTAATGTCCAAGAGAATTACAGATGGTCAAATCTGGAATGCTAGTGACAGGTCTACTCAGTAAACAACTCAATTGTGCTGACAGTTATTGAAAATTAACATTACACGTTCAAATTGTCATAACGAATACATTCTGTTGCAGATACTATGCATGCACCACCCATGTTTCAGTAATATACTTCTTACACCAAATATATAGCGGGGTTTAATCGTTTGATTTTTCTTTCTCTTTTTCTCTCTCTCTCTCTTAATGAAGAACCTGCAAAAATCTGACTTCACGGATTAGTCCAACGCATAAAAAATATCTAAAACAAGGGAGAATGCTTCGAAACCCGATTTAATTTATTCATAATATAAATTTTAGCCTTAAATTATATACTTTTCCTATTGTTTGTCAGGCTCAGGTCAGACATACTCGAGAAAGACCTAGGATCAAAGACATTCCAAGCCTTAACCGTCCGGTATTTTGTTTAAACATAAGTGTATCAAGGACTACATTTTCCAATGTGGTTTCTTGTTTTTAACAGGCAGGATATGATTTGAAGATGTGGCACTTATTTGAAGACCAAGCGTGCACATACAGGGGTGTAGAACCTCTCGACCGCGAGTGAAATTTCGCCCACATTCAAATCTGAAGCTGCCTACAGAGGAAGCTAATGACATATATTCGTGCTTTGCTTAACGTTTAATTTACAATAACACAAACACAAACAATAACTTAATATAAGTTGCATATTTATAAATTTGCAAAGTTAAAGACTCCTTAATTTTCTTAACAGATATATGCACTGAGAAGTTCTTATGCACTTGTTAATTCACGCTGAAATTAAAAATTCCTCAACTCTGATTGAAGATTATTGGGTTCGATAATTCGTTAGCCATGGCCAAAGGTATGTGACTAAATATTGACAATCTATTGACACTCCACCAATATGAACACTGATATGTATACACACACAAACACACACACACACACGTACACTATATATACAAACACCTATAGATGTTAACAGACAACTTCCATTAAACATACTGACATAAGCATTTATGAATACACTTACACAAGCTCCTACACTTTCAACGTTTAAACATTATTACATACACTGATATGTTTACATATGCGCCCATAAAATCACACTAAAAAGATAATAGCGAAATATTTATAACGTCTGATTTCAAATGTCAATTAAGTTGACTGTATTATGAAGATAATAGGAACAAGAAGGAAATTAGCTTTAAAAAAACAAAAGGGAAACTTCGGGTTCTACAAATGTTACAATCGTCCTACAAATACAGGCCTATAATCAAAAATTATAGACTACGATAAACTGTTAAATAACAGGAAATTGTTTGGATTGCAAAAACGAAAAAGGTAAATATTACTTCTTACAAAACTTACCGTTTGTCATAATGGAAAAAAAGTATTTTCTCGACTTGACAGAAATATCAAAACACTGACAGCGTGTCAATATTAGGTGAAATGTTAATTGCGCATGACAGGTTTTCTAGAATTACCTCCCCTGATTCAACGAGTTGCTTTAAACTGATTTATAAAAATATTTAGTTGAACACACCAAAAGTTGAAACAGAAATATAGGCAATCCTTCGATAACCGTACACGAAAAGCAAAATTATTTCTTCGGTAATTTCCGTAATTTTTTTTTATTTCTTTTTTTTTCGAGCTGATTCAGCATTTTTTTTTCTTTTACTTGTTTCAGACATTAGACTGCGGCCATGCTGGGGCACCACCTAGTTAGTCAAACAAATCGACCCCAGTACTTATTTTTTAAACCCTGCTACCTATTCTATTGGCCTCTAGTGCAGAACCGCTAAGTTACGGGGACGTAACAAGCCATCACCGGTTGTCAAGCGGAGGTGGGGGACAAACACAGACACAAAGACAGACACACATACATATACACACATATATACGACGAGCTTCTTCAGTTTCTGTTTACCAAATCCACTCACAAGGCTTTGGTCAGCTCGAGGCTATAGTAGAAAACACTTGCTCAAGGTGCCACGCAGTGGGACTGAACCCGGAGCCCTGTGGTTGTAAAGCAAGATTCTTACCACACAGCCACGCCTGCGCCTATGTATTATGTATTATTTGTATGTATTATGTGTTTATAATCATCATCATCATCATCATCATTTAACGTCCGTTTTCCATGCTGGCATGGGTTGAACAGTTTGACCGGAGCTGGTAAGGCCAGGGGTTGCACCAGGCTCCATTGTCTGTTCTTGCATGGTTTCTACGGATGCCCTGCTTAACGCCAATGTATGTATGTATATTTGTGTATGTAAGTACTGTATCATCATCATCATCATCATCATCTTTAGCGTCCATTTTCTATGCTGGCATGGGTTAGACTGTTTGACTGTAGACTGGCAAGCCAAGGAGCTACACCAGACTCCATTCCGTTTTGGCCTCGTTTCTACGGCTGGATGCCCTTCCTAACACCAAATACTCCAGAGAGTGTACAGGGTGCCTTTAATGTGTCATCGGCACGGGTGTTTTTAACATGTCACCGGCATGGGTATTTTTAACGTCTCACCAGCACATATACATATATGTATTTGTGTATACACCAATATACAGAGCGTCGGGCTTACAATCATGAAGTTGTGAGTTCAATTCCCGGACAGGGTTGTGTTGTATTTTTGAGCAAGACACTTTATTTCAGGTTGCTCCAGTTCAGCCAGCTGTAGAAATGAGATGCAATGTCACTGGTGCCAAGCTATATCGGCCTTTGCCTTTCCCGTGAACAACATTGGTGGCGTGGAGAAGGGAGACTGGTATGCATGGGCGACTGCTGGTCTTCCACAAACAACCTTGCCCAGACTTGTGCCTAGTAGGGGAGCTTTCTAGGTGCAAACCCATGGTTATTCATGACCGAAGGGGGTCTTTTATACACATGCATAAGCCCATACATATACTTACATACACACACTCATAAACACATACATATATACACAAAAAATACATAAACATATGCGATTCAGCTGAAAAAAAAATCAAATAAATAAATACACATACACAAATATACATACATGCACATAAACACATACATACATATACTTAGATACAAAAATATACATACATACACACATAAACACATAATACACACACAAAAAAAATACATAAATACAAGCGATTCAGCTGAAAAAAAAATTAAAGAAAAAAGTTTTTACGGAAATTGCTGATTAAATAGTTTCACTTTTCGCTTACAGTCATCGAAAGATTGCCATGTACAGTTATCGAAATATACAAGATACAATGGTTATTGCAGTATTTAGACCTGAACTTTTGATTTTGAATTGAAATCCCACCAGAGTGGACTTTATTTTTTGTCTATTCGAAATGATAAAACTAGTTTTTAACCCCAAGTCAACTCTGATCCAGCAGACTTATAAGAATAATTCTTTTCAATTTTGAGGGGTGAGGAAGTTGATTACACCTATCTCAGGGCTCGACAGGTAATTATTTTATCGACCTCAAAGAGATGGAAGGTGAAATTGACCGTGGCAGGATTTGAACTTAGCTCATTAAAATCCGGAAGATATACCGCAAAGCATTTTCTTCCAACGCACTAATGATTCTTTCAGCTCTCCACCTCAAGATGAGCATTTTTGAAGGAAGGGAATTAGTTGATATCATCAACCCCAGTACTTGACTGGTATTTTATCAACCCTGGAAGGTTAAAAGCAAAGTTGATCTCGGTGGGATGCAATTTTTTGTGTGCAGGAGTGAAGGGCAACATCAGAACCTGAAGCAAGAAGTGGGGATTTTGAACAGCTTCTTTCTTCATGAAGATGTTGAGGTGAGTAGAGGTGTGGAGGGAATTTTAGAGGGAGAATAGTTACTTGTTAGAGTTTGGGGTAGTGTATGTGGAAAGGTATGTCCAACAAGTTCTTCTGATTCTTGTGAAGTGAAGCTGTATACTCTATTCTGAATACGTCTAGAGCATTCTTATTTTTGCCATTCTTTCTACAAGCTATTTTGGCTCGCTGTTTATCTGTTGTAGGGATATATTTCCTTTGTCTCTCCTGCCAACACTCATGATGGCAACAAGGATAAGGAATAGTAACGATGTTTTGAGACTGCTTGCCAGCGAAGCTGATGTGGTGACCTGGATAAAAAAAGGTGAAGCTCGTGGCAAAGTTGTAGGGCATTCAAGACGTGGCTAGTCTTGTGCCACATTATCTAGAGAGAATCACTCTGAATCTGTATCTAGAGATGGATGAAGCAGATCAGCTGAAAGTTGAGAAAACTGAAAACAACTGAAGGATGTGTATACAGAAGGAGCATTTAAAGACTACAGCAAGCTTAGGAGAGTGAGATGGATGGACGAGCAAGTTGATGACTAGGTGAGCAAGATCAGGAGATTAACTGGGTTAGCTGGGTTTACCAGTGGAGCAATGGAGCGGATTGTGAAGCTTTCTTTTGTGACTGGATTCTTTGATTATATCTCAGTAGGGTTGCAGCAGCTGCTGGACATCGACATGATGTCAGTGGGTGACTTAGTGGATAAGACGTGAGTGTTGATGCAGAACAACACATGTGATGCTGCAGCTATGGTGACAGTGGACACTAGTTAGATGAAGATGCTGCAAATAGTGAGAACAGGGGCATGGCGAGAGAGGCAAGACAGATGTTTAAGGGCCCATATTTTAGGTGTTGGAGTCCACACATGGTTTGAAATCATAAGGAACCAAAATCTGAAGTGATGTGTTACCGATGTGCCCATCTCGGGCACATTGTGAGCTATTGCAAACAAGGAAATGAAGAAAGGGAAGTCACTGCACCAGTAGCTTCCCCAACAACCGATTAGAGGTGCACCTACGTTCATTTCCTGTAATAAGGGTGTTGGTTAGGGACAAAGGGTCTATGTATGCAACGCTTTTTTTTTTCCAGGATAAATCATTTTTGTGTAATATAAAATTAATTATTGATAATTTTCACTCTCCTCAATGTACTCGTGATATTATTTTGTATTTCCCATTTCTTTGTTTCTTAGTATAAATTGTAAACAATCGATATCATTTAAGATGTGTAAATAGAGAAAGTTCCTGTTTGTTTAACAAGAAAAAGCAGTGAATTGATTGCTTTCCTGCTCTATTCTCTTTGAGAAGGGAGCATGAAAGGAAAAAGCAAAAGACTGGGAAGTCAAAGAGAGAAAAGTAGCGAAAAGCAGAATTTTTACTCCTTGCCTTTCAGTCATAGTAAGGAAAAAGAGTGGTGTTAGTTTTTTCATGTTCTATTATTCTTTTTAAGAAGGGAGTGTGAAAAAGAAAGACAAAACAACAGAGATCAAAGAGAGAAAGGCAGAGAAAAGCAGAATTTTTTCTGCTTGCCTTTCAGTCACAGTAAGAAAAAGCTGTGGTGTTAGTTTTTTTTCATATTCTATTCTCTTCAAGAAGGGAGTGTGAAAAAGAGAGACAAAACAAAAGAGTGAGAGTTCAAGAAAGAAAGGCAGCAAAAAGCAGAAATTTTACTGCTTGCCTTCAAGCTGTAGCCAGCAGACATGCTGTCAAAATATTTTCTTCTGAAGTGCTGATGTTTTTACTACCCTGTGCAGCAGAAATCAAATACTTGCCTATTCAAAGGACTTAAAGCTTTCCTCATAGTCAGACAGATTTAGATGAGAAATGGGTGTTTAGTCAATTTGCATGTTTGTTTTATTGCTGATTCTGGTTTATTTTGAACAATTATTCGATACTGAAGAGTATATATTGCTTTTTTAAAAAAATTAACCCTTGGAGGGTATTCTTGATCCCTTCTTAAGACCAGAATTCAGTCATGTGACCACTACATAGAATTTTGTTCTTGACTACTTCACACTTCGAGTGAAAAGAAGCAACTGGCAAAGTTTATTTTCGGTGATTAGAAAGTAAAGTTTTCATCCATTTATCTATACCAATGCTTTAAAATTTAATTTTAGATATTTAAAATTATTTTAAAAAGTTATGTAAAAAAATTAAAGTTGCATCTAAATGTTTTGTTAAATAAAGCTTCCATTCATTTAAAAGAATTATAATCCAGTAACATTTTTCTCACTTTCATTCACTCCCAGGATGGCAAAAGAGTCAATTAGCCAAGTTTCCTCTCTATTTTTATGACTTTTTGCAATAGGAAGCTGCGAAGATGAGGAGAATATTATCATTCTAGGAAAAGAGAAGCCAAAGCTTGAACCAAAGTGGGCAACAAGGAATGTCATCGTTATTTTGATTCCAAATATTATGAACAATATGGGTGGATGATGGGATGTCCCATTCTGAATAAATCGTTCTGTTTACCCTGTCATTTTGTTAGCATAAGAACTGAAAACCTTTTTTGCTGACAATGAATTGATACAGCAATCAATCATTGGAAAGCAGCTTCAGTTTAATTCCATAATAAATCAGTCAAGAAAAATCATGCTATATTGAAAAGGTTAATTCATTGTATTGAAATTTTGGCCTGTTAAGAATTACCATTTGGAGAATACAATGAAACAAGAAGAATCAAACAATGAAGGTAATTTTCTGGCTATATGTGAAGCAGTAGCAGAATACAATGATTGTTTAAGATCACATTTAGATTTCGTGAAGAAAAATGCCAACTGCAATTTTTCTGGACTCTCAAGTGATATTCGAAACAAGATCATTAATTGTATAGCTGCTACAATTGAAGGTGAAATTAAGGCAACGATCGAAAAAACAGCTTTTGTTGCAGTTATGTTTGGGACTACGAATCTTCAAATGAAATCTCAATTGTCACACATTTGTTGATGTGAAGGAAAAGCCTCAAGAAAAGTTTTTGAGACATATTGATGTCAGTAAAGACAGAAAAGTTGCATTGCTGGCAGAAGTTTGAAAATTTATTAATGAATTCAACTGTGGCTAAAAATTAATTGCACAAACTTATGATTGAGCGAGTGTGATGACTGGACATTTGAACGGAGTGCAAGCAAGAATAAAGGAGATATTTGGTGTGAACGTTATATTTGTAGATTTTTATGCACATTCACTTAATTTGGTACTCTCTCAATCAGCTTCAAGTATTCATGAATGTCGAATTTTCTTCCAAACTTCAAAAGGAATTTCAACTTTTTTATCAAACAGCTTGAATAGCCTTACTGGTTGAAATCGTTGGAAGATGATTTTGAAAGTTACCTGAGACATGTTGGAATTATTCATCTCAACAAATATCCATTTTGTCCAACAAAATTACTGTTTTCTGTGGGTATTTTCAACCATATTAGAAAATCCAGAGGATTGGAGCACTTTAGAATTAGCACAGGCAAGGGGATTCATTGCAATCCTAAAACATTTTCAGGTTGAATTTTTATCCGTGGTTTTTGAAACCATATTGAGTAGTTCAGAGATTCTGTTTTTGATTCTTCAAAAATGTCCACTTGATATTTCAAGGTGTATTCATGAGGTTGAGAACTTAAAAAACACAATTGGTTGATATTGTCACACTAGATGTAATTGTTGTATGAGATTAGGCTGGCTGCGTATATTACAAACAGAAGCAAAACTCTTGAACATTTAACATCAGATTTATTTAATGGAAGGCTGAACATGAATACATACATAAATTATCAAATCCTCACTGGTAGAGAGACTAGGATATAAGGTTCGACTTAACTGTTTGCTCAGCCATTAGTTATCTTGAAGATGCGAGACCGCCAAATCTTGTTGAAGCTTTGTCCTTGATTTGTTTGGTGATATCCGAGTTGTGTTCTCTTCGAATGCCATGAGAGATCTGGTTGATTTCAAGCACTAAACTGCTTAACTGGAGAAATGGGGGAAAATCTCAAGGACACTTGAGATGATGTTCTAACTGGTAGTCTGATCTCCTGCAAACCGATTGGTCGATAAATAGTGTCCATCAAGAAAGCCATCAGCCTGACCAGAGCAGGATGGCTCCACTCAAATCCAGAGCAGGGGAGGTCATCAAGGGCAAAAGAGAGCAGCTGGAGAGATGGGTGGAACAATATTCCGAACTCTATGCCAGGGAAAATAAAGTCTCAAGATAGTGCGCTGGATGCCGTGGAAGTCCTACCCCATCATGGAGGAGCTAGAAATACTACCAAATATGCTGCACCACCACCAGCAGCTGACACAAATTCTCCAGGTGCAGATCCATGGTCTCTTGAGACCTACGGATGCCTACTACTACTACACACTTCCAGAACAACTTCCACTGTTCTAACTTGGTCACCTAGGTAAGGAAGATATCTACTACTTCTAAAGACCCCCACCCCAGACCTCTCTACATTCTTAGTATATATTGTAACTGCATATCTGTTAACCTTCCTGTGATTCCACTGCACCTCTTATGTGTACATCTAGGTTAGCTCTCTCTGATGATGATGATGATGATGATGATACATAAATACAAGATATAAAAACTAACAAGGGGAGATCCTGTGGTTACATGACCTACAAAAAAGTTCTTAAAAATCACAAATAAATAAAATGGGAGTGTAATGACTGGGATGTATTTGCTCAAAGATGACTTAGCACCAAACACACAAACATGGTGATTATTCAACGTTAGAAATTAGAACCAAATCTCTCTCCCAAACCTCATTTTGTTATATTAACAGGAGACTGTGGTGTTATATAGTGTGTGGAAATAAAATTAAATATAAACAGAAACACTACATCCTTCAGATTCTTTGAGCTTGATTTATATGGATGACAAAATAATCTGTCACTGTGGAAAACAGAAATGAGTAACTAATGATCGGAGGAATCAACTTCATATAAATGAATACACATAAAAAAGGTATATACACACACATACATGCATATCATATCATATAGCATTCCCCAACCCACCCTTCCCCCACTTCCACCCATCCTGGATCCCTCCCTTGCCACACCTGTCCTTTCA
>JAOPUL010000839.1:38105429-38118259 GCA_027564515.1 Octopus rubescens | reverse complement strand
ATGCCACACAGTGGGATTGAACCCAGAACCATGTGGTTGGGAAGCAAGCTTCTTACCACACAGCCACGCCGCACCTATAGCAAATATATATTGATTACAATAAACCATTGAATAGTTTGGTCATCCTCAGCTGGAATCTCAAAGAAAAGAGAGAAAAATGATATTTAACACTCATCATCTCATTATTTAAACTCTGCACACTGTTACCACTGAATAGCATCCTACAAATTGATGTATACCTAGGTAGATATGGACAGTAGGAATTAAGTCAATGGAGACGATATTTCTATTGAGAATATTATATATATATTTCAGTTAACTGTATATATATATATACAGAGGGCTGCAAAAGTAGGTATACAGTAAGGATTATACTAATATTATAATAGAGGTGCTAGGATTAATTTAATTCATTAAAATCATTATTACTATGAATTCTAGTATTAAGTGAATTCTAGCCCCCCTATTACAATACTAGTATAATCCTACTTTTGTGGCATTCTGTATATATGATGGACTCTCCTGTTGGTTTCAACATATGAGGGTCCGACAACCTATACTTTCCTTGTCAGTCATAATGTTTATGTCGAATGTGACATTTGAGTCCTGCCAACGATTTGCAAAGAAACCTGCAGATGTTGCAAGTATGAAGATTATGAGTCAGTGCAGGTGGTACATTTACAGCCACTTTTCTCCTTTGCCTTGCACCTCTTAGCCTGTTTGTTAATGCTGATTGAAACAAAGTCTCTTATACCATTTTGACACGACAATATCCATTTTGTTTGTTCCAAGGCTGTTTGCTCAAAGGTATATCTATATATATATATATATATATCTATATATATGCGTGTAGAGAGATGTATATATTATATTGTTTTAGCTTCCAAATGATATCCCACTGGCTAGGTAGACAAACCATGATTACCTTTTCAGTTTAGCTAACTTCCATCCTCTAGCGAATAGACTATCTGCCTGCTTTAGCAAGACGGTCTTTCCCTAGAGTCTGTAGCCCAGTACCTTTGTAACTTGGCTAGACCTGCCAGGGCATACACCCTGCTACCATAGCTACAGGACAACCATTGTCATTGTTGCAGCACTATGAGGCACTGAAAACAAATCTTTGAGTGTCTACCAATGCAAAGGGTCTTGGGGAGATCCATGCTAGGAATATCATTGTGAGAGCATACCTGGAATGAAGTAATTCAAGAACAGAGGGGAGTGAACAATGTGATTGCAGAATACCAGAAGCACACGTTCCACTGGGCTGGACATGTTACAAGGTTCACAGACAGCAGGTGAATCTGTGCCAAGTGGTATCCAATAGACCAGAAAAGGCCACTTGGAAGGCCTCCCCAACGATGGGAAGATGATTTAATTAAACAAATTGGGCCAAGATGGAAAAGATGGACACAATCAAGAGAGAAATAGAAGCAAATTGTGACCAGTAGTTTGATCAATACAGATGATATATATCTATCATCATCATCATCATTTAATATTTGCTTTCTATGCTGGCATAGTTTGACAGGATCCAACGAGACACATGACTGCATCAAGCTCCAATGTCAGCTTTTGCATTGTTTCTACAACTGAATGCCCTTCCTAATGCCAACCACTCTACAGTGTGTACTGAGTGCTTTTTAAGGCAACCAGCATTAGTTAAGTCACCGCACAAAACAAGAAACAAAAAAGTAAAGTAAAGGGAAGGGGTGTATTCATATCAGGTATTAAGAGAGTAATAGTATGATAAAGGGACCAACACAGGCCTCTTGCTATAGAGGAGATACATAGTTACCCCACATTATAAGGGTTGGTGGCTGTAGCTGGAAAGAAGAAAAATACGTTGGTGACAAGGTGCTAGAGTGAACACTTACAGTATTCAAAGAGGGGTGAATAAGAGAGAACACAGAAGTTTGGGGTTGGTGGTGCAGAAGACTGGTGATTTCATAAGTGTGAGAGGAAAGTAATAGGGGTTAGAAATGAGGGTAAAAGTGTATGTAGTGAGTGAGGAACAATGGTGGAAGTGTGATTGATAGGAAATATCAGTATGGAAGTTGGGTAAGTTGGTAGAGATAGAAGTGGCTCAAGAAGGAGGTTAGATCAGAAAGTAGAGGGATTATGTGCAACATGTACAAGTGCAGGAAGGGAGATGTACAGTGCCAGAGATGGAGATCAGAGGTCCATAAGGGTGGGTATAGCAAAAGGGGCAACAAGGTGTGTGGAATGAATGATGAATATGAGAGGGCTTAGAGAATAATAGCAGATTTGAGAGGTGTTAAAGATTAGATATGGCAGGTCTAAGATATAGCTCAAAGAAGAGGAAAAGATAACTGAAAGCAGAGAAAGGAGGTGATTGGGGGGAAATCTTCTGGGAAGGGAAGATAATGAAAATGAGGAATGGATGTAAATATGAAATGTTTCCAGGGGAAGGATGAGGTAACTGGTAGTGCAAAATAAATGGTTGGTTGGGGTGAGTGAGGCAATGAAATATGCTAATTCTGATCTCAAGTGATTACAGCAGCTAAATAGTACCCTAGATAGAAGAGTGATAGATGTTAGGTGGATGAAATATGAAGAATGCTTGATGGGACAGAATGGTAGTAGGAGTAGGACCCAGCATGTACAGGTATAAACAAAACGCTTTTAGGACCTTGCCTACACCATGATGGCAAATCTTCTCAAACACAATGAATCACTAATCATCTCAATCCTTTGTCATCTCCTCTATAAGGCTCAACATCTTGAGATCAGCCTTCACTGCTTTATCCCACGTGTTCCTGGGTCTCCTTGTTCCACAGGTTCCATCCACGTTAAGTGATCAGCACTTCTTTATATAGCTGTCCTCATCTATATGCATCCCATGACCAAACCAACAAGTCTTCTCTTTTGCACACCACATCTATTTACTCTTATATTTGACTTTTCTCTCAACACATTTGCATATTCTCTTGTGGAGCATGTTAGCTTCAGTTATCTCTAATCTTTGCACGTCCTCTGCATTCAAGGCCCACATCTCACTACCATTACTGTTCATACACAAGCTTAATACAATCTGCCTTTGATTCTGAGAGAGAGAGAGAGAGAGACAGACAGACAGAGAGACAGACAGACAGACAGACAGACAGACAGACAGACAGACAGACAGACAGAGAGAGAGAGATTTTGTTACCAACAGAGGTAACTTCCTCCAGCCTATTCTTAATCTAGCAACTATACTTTCAGAACATCCTCTTCCACTGTGAATTAGCTCACCTAGGTAACAAAATCTATCTACCACCTGTAGGGCAAACCAGAGTATTTGAGAAAATCTATTTTCTGTGTGTCCTTAGTGCTTATTGTTTCTGTGTATCTTCTACATACAAACACTACTTTCTCTTACCTTCCTGTGATGCTACTGTGCATTTTGTGTGTCTACAGCTTGCACTGGGTATACTGTATGGAATTCCTGCCTAGACCTTTTGTACATATTGAGCAGGGACATTTACCCGAAGGGAGTCAAGTTCTGTCTGGTCCTTTGATTCCAAGTTTTGCTTCCACACCTGGAATTTCTTTTCTAATTTCACTACAGATTCTGCTATGAGAACAAAGTCATCAGCATATAGTAGGTCCCAGGGGCAACCAATCTTAATTTTTTCTATTATAGCCTGGAAGACGATGAATAAGAGGTGACTGAATACCTGTACTCTAAATTCCTTGCTGTACTTGTGGCTAACTCTCACCCTACTGACAGCACCCCTGTAAATGGCTTGTACAGCTCTCACAAGTCATTCGTCTACCCCTAGCTTCTCAGAAACAACTAGATCACGGAGAAAGAGACTTTGTTGAAGGCTGTCTCTAGGCTAATGAATACCAAGTTTAATAGCTTATTTTTAGTTAACCCTTTACTCTAGGAGATATCGTTGTTGAAATAAACTTATTATTACTTGGACATTATAAAATAATTTTAGGAATGCTCTATTGTAAATTTTATTATTATTATTATTATTATTATTATTAGGATTTCATAATAATAAGTTTAGAAATTACACATTATGTATAATATATATTATATTGGTGTTGACCAACTGTTTTATGTGTGTGTGTGTGTGTGTGTGTGTGTGTGTGTGTGTGTGTGTAATGTTGATTTTTGACCAAACTTGTTTATATTGCATTGCTGTTGATTAACTTGTGTATATGAGTGTCTTCACTAATTAGGAAGTGTTTATTTTTTTTGTTTTGTTTTACTGGTTTCAGTCAGAGTCCAAGGCCATGCTGGGGCACTGTTTTTCAGTGTGATTGGGTTTCTTTTCTGTATTGTTTCTGGTGAAGTAATGAGTTGGATGGAGCTGCTCTTCTTTCTGCCACCTGCTGTTGCAACGTGGGTTCATCTGGTATTTCAGATAAAAATTTATCCAGACATTCTTTGAAGATCTCCACATCTCCACCATGCAAATCTCAGAGGCCATTTGGCAGAATGTTGAACCCAAGCTGTTACAGTACTGGGTCCTTATTCTAGACAGAGAAGATGGGATCTTTGGTATTATGCAGTGCCATCCAGTTCGGTGGTTGGTATAGCTTTCAATTCCAAAGCTGGGAGCTAGACATTCCAGAATCTTCCATATGTATATCACTGCATACCTTTCTAATCATTGCTCTAGGGAGTAGAGCTTCAGTTCCTCTTCCAGTAGCTCATCTGTTGCACTGGCTCCATCTTCTTAGTGCAATGGTGCTGGATTGCCTTGAGTTCCACCTTCAGTTTGATGCTCTGTAGTGACCACAGTTGGAAGCAATAATCTAAATGACTGAGAATGAAAGTTCTCCATAAGAGTAGCATAATATCCTTTTCCATGGTTCTGAATGATCTCAGAATCCACCAGCTACTCACCTGCACAATGTTGCCATTTTTAGTGATATGCATATGGAATGTTGCATCATTACTCATATAGATTCCCAGATCACACACTGACTGACTCTGGGGTTGCACTACTCCATAGGCCCTGTGTATTCTGATTCTAGTCTGTTTGTGAGGCGATAGTTGAGGGTTTGAAACTTATCAGCATTGAACTGCATGCTATTTTCATCAGCTCACTTGTGTATATTGCTTTCAGGTCTTTCTGCAGTTTTAGGATGTCATTAGGGTCCTTGATCACTTGTGATACTTTTGTATTATCAGCCTAGCTGATGAGTGGCTGAATGTATGGCTGAGGGCATGTCAGAGAGTCACCACAAGCAATATTGGTTCTAGTACAGTTCCCTGAGGGACTCTACTGTGAATTGATGTCTCCCCAGAGAGCACACTATTGGCTGCAACTGTCTGACTTCTAACTTTTAAAACGTCATGCAATCACTCTCCTAATTTTCCAGCAAAACCAAAGTCAAACTGTTTGTTACATATCATCCCATGATCAACTTTGTTGAAGTCAAGATATATCACATCCACAATTGAATGATTGAGCTGTTGTTTCAGTACTTAGTCATAATGCTGTAGTAGTTGCATGAGACAGCTCCTCCTTAGATGGAAGCCATGTTGCATGTTTGTGAGCAAGTTATTGTCTTCCAGGAACATAATCAGCCTCCTTCTGACAATATATTCTATGACCTTGCTAACATGTGAGATCAGAGAGATTGGCCTGTCATTTTTAGCATCTGCTCTGCTTCTTCCTTTATGGACAGGACATATTATACCCCCTTTTAACAATTTGAGAAGTTTACCACATGCAAGGAAACTCTGGAAAAGTATATGCAGTAGTTTTGAAAGAGCTTTCTTGCATGTCTTTAAAAGAACAGTCCAAAATCCATCAGAGCCCATTGCTGAGTTTGAGTTCACCTTATCAATGGCCAATATTACATCTTCCTCCTTTATGTCAATGTAATCAATGGTTGCCTCTTTCCCATGTAGATCTTGCATATTTCTCAGTGGAAAGGTGAAAACACTTTGGAATTGTTTATTTAAAACTTCAATTATCCTCCTAAGGTCAGCAGTTAGCGAGCCTTTTTCTTCAAACAATGGCCCTATCTTGTAGAGCACCAAAGTAGATTCTTTGCAAACTTGTAGAAGGCCATTGGATTCATTTTCAAATTTTCCACAGTCCTGGTTTCTTTTTCTTCCCTTTTCTTTTCATGAGAGAGTCTGAGTTTATTTTTGATCACTAAGAATGCCTCTTTGAGGAGGGATTTCTCACTGTCATTAAGTTGTTTATTTAAGTGATTAGAAATCTTTATTCTCCATCTTATAAGGACTCTCCTGTCTCAGGGAATGATGATTTGGTATGTAGTTGCTCTCTTCTCTGAGCCGAATTTAATGCATATGGCCCATATTAATGACATGCATTCATTAACTTTCATATCGATGTCTTGCACAGAGAGACTTAAGCCAATTTTGCTGGAGTATCTATTTTTCAATTGATTTCTAGTCAGCCTTACAGAGGAGAGGGTTTGGGTCCCAACTGTCTGGAATACATCTTTAATTAGTTAATTATATATTTATATATATAGCTATATATATAGCTCATATATATATATACACACACACACACATACATACATATATGTACATTATATATATATTAGGGTGTTGAACAGTACATATATTATGGTGTTACCAAATGGTATGTGTATACATATATATACATGCATGCATATATATATATACACACACACTCACACACGTTGCAGTGTTCATCAAAGGACATAAGTTTGTACTGAATAAGTGGTGTATATATTACTGTGTTAACTAAAGGTCGTGTGTGTGTGTGTGTGTATACATACACAAATATATATATATATGTAACGGTTCGAGAGTTGTTTGGCCAGAGGCTGTCTTCGTGGGGCCGTCAAATGTAATTGTAGATATAGATCTAACTACGTAGATCTGTGGTTATGGTACAAAGTAATAACCAACATATGGAAGAGAATATATAACAGGTATTTATTTGTTATGCTGAACGTCATACAATTTAGTATTAGTAGCAGTGTATGGTCAGTAGATGAAAAGCAACAGTTATATTCACAAGTGTTTGTGTGCGTGTGTGTGTGAGAGAGGTAAGTTGTCTATCGAAGCAAACTGCTATGTGTTGGCCGAAGAAACGAACAGTGTATTAGCTGGGAGTCCAACACGGCCGAAGAACGGAGGCTGACTGCTCACTTGACTTGTGAAATTCCTGTATTTAAAGGGGTGTGTTTATTTAGGTCAAACTTAGATTTTGACCTGAGAATGACTTGACTGAGGCCAAAGGCTAAACCTCATCTTGTCAATCTCCCTTTAAGGATGGCAGGACCAGACACTCCGTCGCCACAAACCAATGAGAATCTGTGAGTTCAAATCCCTGTTACTCTGGACATCTGGTCGCTACATATATATATATATAAAATAGAAGATGAAAATGGATGGTATTTGATATTATTTATTATTCATTACAAATGTTTCACTATCCAACAAAGACTGTAAATGCATACCAACAGATTACAAGTGGGTTCTACCCTTAACTCAAATATATATATATATAATATATATTTTTTTTGTTGTTTTAGCTTCTGGTTCAGAGGAGTTACTACATGATGTTTCATCAAATTCAAATAATTCTCTGGGTGCTAGTATCTCACCATCACAGAAGAGTATTTCTTTGTTAACATCTATTGATGTGGGAAATGTAAGTCTTTCAGCAAATCTGATTATTTTCATTCAGTTATTCAATATCTTCTTTTGTAGATTCATTAAAAAAGTTTCTACCATAAGGAATATTTTTTTTTCTTATTTCATTTTTAATCATTACACCAGAGCCCAAACAGTGTGTGTCTTAATATATGACTGTTGATTAAGGTGGCAAGCTGGCAGAATGGTTAGCATGCTGGGCAAAATGCTTTGTGGTATTTCATCCATCTATATGTTCTGAGTTCAAATTCTGCCAAGGTCGACTTTGCCTTTCATCCTTTCGAGGTCAACAAAATAAGTACAAGTTGAGCACTGGGGGTGATGTAATCAACTAAACACTTCCCCTAAAATTGCTGGCCTTGTGCCAAAATTTGAAACCAATATATGTATGTTGATTGATATTTTATAACTCTTCGGCTACTGGGGGACACCACAGAACACTTACATGTTCATATAAGGTATCTTTTAGTTTATAGTTGGAAGGATATGACTTAAGTAATAATTGTTAGCAAAACACTCAGCAATTATATCTCTCCAACTCTCGGCTTCCAACTGTGAATTTTAAAATCTGGTGTATGCAATGGAGGCAGTATTTAATTAAAATAGCCATGAACTTATCATACTTAATGCATACACACAGTCAATAGGCTACATGGCACCTACTTCAAACTTGGTGTACAAGGCTACAGGGAGTTAAATATTTTGGTCATGGTCATAGCATAGCATCATTAATGAATTACGAGTTGTCAGCTGAATGGTTGATTGATGAGATGACTGATTCCCACTTTCTATATTATGTGTGTGCGTGTGTATAAATACCTTCAGCTAATTGTGAAAAAAAGATAATTTTTGCATGTATGCATGCACGCACACACATACACACACGCACGCACACACACACTCTCTCTCTCTCTCTCTCTCTTTCTCTCTAACAACATTGTTAGTGAACACTAACAGTTAGTCAAATGGCAGCAAAGCAGATTGGTTTGCGGAAAGTTAAAATATTTGTGTTGGACACAGCTAAGTAAGGTTAACGAAATACAAGCCATCAACTTAGTGATTAGTATGCCAGCACATTTCACTCCATTGATATTTGTGCACACACTAGAAAAATTTATAAAATCATTTATTGTAAAACCTTTTGCAAATTTTAGGAAGAAATTGAACAGAAAAATATGCATCTCAGGAAACTGAACGGTGATCTGAAGCTTGAACAGCATTTTCGCTCTGAAATGGAATATGATCTTGAAGAGAAGAACAAAACTATTCTTTTGAAAGGTAATATGCCCTTTGTTTTCAGATATTTCATCTTGTTTATCTCCTGGTTACTCTTGATTGAACAGACTCATGATTTAAAGGTATTCTAGACTTGATCTTTCAATATTTTTATATATCCATGATTAAATTGTTTAATATGTTCTTCCTTTTTTTCTGGTGATTTTGATGGTTGCTATTTTTAGCAGGTTGAGCTTCCATGTTGACTTATGGATCTTATAACATATAAAGGTGTATTGTGAGAAGCAGGAAATTACATTAAGCTTTCCACCTGAAACTCTTGATTGTCAAGCATAAACATCATCATCATCATTTAACATCTATTTTCCATGCTGGCATGTGTTGGATGGTTTGACTGGATCTGGTAAGGCTGGGAGCCACACTAGGTTCCATTGTCTGTTCTGGCATGGTTCCTATAGCTGGATGCCCTTCCTAACACCAACCACTTTACAGAATGTACTGGGTGCATTTTATGTGGCACCACCACCAGTGCTTTTAACATAGCACAAACACTTGTAAATATTTTTGATTTAGTTGAAATCCAGGGAGATTTCATCACTTCACCTGTTTTCCTTGGTCCTCCTTTACTACAGGTTCCTTCAACTTGGATCACTTGACTCTTCTTCACATAACGTTTATCCTTCAAACACATATGTGTATCAGTTCAGTATTCTCTCTTGCACACTGTTTAATTCCCCTTATGCTCAGTTTTTTTTTCTTCAGCTCACTTGTGCTCTATCAATCATGCACATTACACATCCATGCTCACTTCATCTCTTTCTAACCTTCATGCATCCTCTGCATTCTATGTCTATGTTTGCTATCATTTAACACTGCACTTCATACTCAACCATCATACCATTTGCACTTCCCTCAGAGAGAGAATTCCTTTGTTGCCAGCAGAGGTGATAGATCCATGAACATTTTCCACTTCATTAATTCTCTGGTTATTACACTTTTGGGAACACTCTCTTCCACAGCTAACTTGGTCACCCAGATAACAGAATCTATTCACTACTTTTAGGGAGCACTCCAAACATTTGCTAGAATTTTACTTCATTAGTGTTCTTACTATTTGCTACTGGACAACTGCTACATGTGAAATCTTTTATATTTTGATAACCTGCCTGTGTTTCCATTACTCTTCTTGTGCACCCATAGTTTACATTGCATAGGGTACACTACATGAACTTCGTACCTACTCCTTTCCTTTTGAGCATGGCCACTTCCCAAATAGTAATTAAGTCCTGTTCTCTTTTTTGTTAAATGAAACTTTTGTCTTTGCTAGGTTTACTTTAAAACATGTTGATTCTAGTTTCTGCTTCCATGTTTGGAATTTCTTGTCTAATTCTTCAACAGACCTTTAACTTCATCTCCCAGTCCTGATTGGGGTGAAAATACAGAGATCACTGTTGCCCTTGTATTGCCTATGATTTGCCTAAGCTTAATTATGTCTGTCTGATACTACCTCAGTTAATTTGTCTACCCATTTCTCTGCCAAGATATTCTTGCTCCTTCCACCTCCATCACTGTTACTCACCTTGAAGAAATTGTGCCACATACTTTAAACTTTTAAATTTAGTGTTTTATATGTGTTCATCAAGATGGTTCTTGTCTAATTCTATAAGATCATTTGAATTTTCAGAATGGTGTAACTCTATTCAGCACTAAGAAAATAATTTTTCTTTCAATAAATAATTTTTTTTCAACACATTTTAAGAAAGTTGAAAGCATAAGAAAGGTGGCAGGCTGGCAAAATCAATAATATGCTTAGTAGCATCTGACTCTTTATGTCTGAGTTCAAACTCCACCAAGGTCATTTTTGCCTTTCATCCCTTCAGGGTCAATAAAATGAAGTACTGGTCAAATACTAGAGTTAATGTAATCAACTTGTGCACCCCCCCACACACACACACCTAAAAAATACTGGCCTTAAACCCTGCAATGGACTGGCATTTCTTTCAGGGGAAATGTTGTGACCTTGGTCACTGATATGACATGGAAATTGGGAAACTGGCCTTATGAGTCCTAGAGCTCAAGAACATTTTTTTTAAATGGGATACGAAGAATAAAACTAGATTCATTTCATTTTAACCAATATTTTCTCTTTGGCATTAGGAAGGATATCCAGCCATAAAAAAACCATGTCAAAACAGTGGAGCTTGGTACAGTCTTCTGGTTTTCCAGCTCCTGTCAAGCTGTCCAACCCATACCAGCATGGAAAACGGACATATGATGATGATGCACTTTGTCTTTCACATATATTCATGCAGACATTCACACTTTCTCTTACATTAAGTGAATCTTGTGTCATTTCTAAAATGGTATTTCAATTGTTCTGCCCCAATCTAGCACGTTCTGATAGAACTCTCTCTGATCCACACTCTATCCACTCTGTTGTGCTTCATATATGCTACACACTTCCTCCTCTATGTCAATGACCTATTTGCCATCACCTGCAACAATGCCCATTCCTATGCAGATGACACCATCCTACATTCCTCCCTAAACTTCCACATCCAAAGATCATCGACATGCAACTTAGAACCTCACACTAAATCTGCACTGATTCTATGAACAAACATCTAGAAAACATTTCCAATTTTGTCTCCTTTCAATAGCACAAGATTCAGTTATTAAACATAGCATGGAAACAATGTTGTACTCCCATCCACTCTAAACACAAACAGAATGCAACTAGAACTCTCAAGGTAGCTACAAATGTTAGGCCTGGCCATCATTAATGTTCTCTCTCTTGGTGAATGAACATCCTCAACATAGCAAAGACTGCATTACAAAGCTGGCCTCCCTCTTATGCACTAGAAAATACTTCAGGCCCCAACAACTACTAACCCTCTACAAATCTCAAATGAGACCCACAATGGAGTACTGCTTCCATACTTAGAATGGTACTAGTGCTATACATATAGACATTCTAGACTGTATCCTGAAAAACATTGGCACAGTGTTGACTCAACAACACACTCCACTCTCTAGCTTACAGATGTATTGCTCCTCTCTTTGGCTTTTCTATTACCATTATGGTGACATCTGCATCCTGGCACTGACTGATCTCATACTACTTCTATTCAGGCACTGCCAACTTATTCATCTCACTTGCTCATAACTTATATATATATCATAACCCATATTTTGTCTATCATCCTGGGCATTGCACTAACCACTATGGCCGGTTTTATTTTTCCTCTGAGAATGTCGCCCATCTAAAACACCTTCCCTGACTATATTTTTCCCGTTGACATCAACTTGTAACTCTTCAAAATGAACATTAACCATGTCTATCTCACTTTTAGGGTCTGAGAATACCATGGACACAACCCCATCAAACTAATAAAAAATAAAGTAAAAATAAAATTTCTTGAACTATAATGTTAATGGCTGAGTATTCCACAGACACTTGTACTTTTAACCTCATCCTCAAGTAGAATCATTTGTGACAAGGCTTGATTTTTGATTGCCACGTAGTCTATCTGATGGCTTTCCACACATTTTGTCTCTACTCAATTACACTCACATGGCTTTGGTTAACTCTAGGCTATGGTAAATACTCCCTCCTGAGCTTGTACTTATTCTCTCCTTATTTGTTTACTGACTTTTACTTTTCCTATTTCTATTTCTTTGTTTTTATTCTCTACTATTTTCTGGATTCTTTAGATGAAAAGATCCAAGAACTGAACCACCAAATTAAAGATTTGAAGAAGTTGCAACACAAATTAGATGACTACAACAACCTTAAGGATCAATATGACAACTTAATTGCTGTTGCTGATAAGTATGTGAAGTCAACTCGTTCGATAAATTGTTTTTATTATTTGCCGGGGTCGACCCTGCCTTTCATCCTTCCGGGGTCGATAAAATAAGTACCAGTTTAAGAAACTGGGGTCGATGTAATCGACTAAACCCC
>JAOPUL010000839.1:38020234-38030953 GCA_027564515.1 Octopus rubescens | reverse complement strand
TAAGACCTTGCGGTTTTCTGTTTTCCCTCTCAGTTCTTCTTTATTGTGTCCTGATTTTATCCTCCTTCACACCACAATAACTGTGACTCTATAATATGTATGCTGTAGAGTTATCCTAATTAATCACTAATATCGATTGGGTACAGCTATTATGCAGACAACTTACCTTAACCAAACAAAGCAAAGTATAGAAACTGCATATGAGTGGATTCAACTATTGGTTCATGATTAATCATAATATTCTGTTACTCATATTATTTTATTTGCTTTCTCTTTACGAGGGGAATAAACATATCTGCTGCTTTTAATATTGATTTCTTTTGATTAAACTCAAGACCAATTATATATAGCCAACTTAATTGATCCCATTACTGATGCTTACCTTATTGGCTGTGAAAGGTGAAAGCATCATAAGCAAGCATGTTAGGATTTGAACTCAAAGCAGTGAAATTATAAATTTGTACTGTCACCTCAATTGAAGATAATATGAGGAATTGAAGATCCCAACTACCTCAATAGATGATATGGGGAAAAAATGCTTTACTTTTATTTTTTTCCTTTTTTTTTTGCATCCTTCCTGTTCTTCTGTTCCTACTCACTGTACATGTATGTATGTATGTATGTATGTATGTATGTATGTATGTATGTGCATGCGGTATGTGTGTGCATGTAGTGACTGTGTGCATGTGGTATGTGTGTGCATGTGGTATGTGTGTGTGCATGTAGTGTGTGTGAGTGTGTGTGTGTGAGAGAGAGAGAGAGAGAGAGAGAGTGTGTGTTGTTTGCATCTCCTTGTCTTGACATCATGCAATAATTATGAGCATTGCTGTCATACAGACAGTGTCCCTCATTTCAAGTCTTCTGAGAAAATATGTCTGGTCAAGTGGAAATATTACCTTACTTGGAAAGCGGTGGGGCTTGTTGACAGGAAGGGCATCCGGCAGTAGAAAATCGGCCTCAATGAATTCCATGACCCATGCAAATTTAGAATAGTGAACATTAAAATGATGATGATGATGATGGTTGTTCAGGAGCAACAGAGATACCTTTTATCTTTTACTTGTTTCAGTCATTAGACTGAGGCCATGCTGGGGCACCACCTTGCAGAATTTTTAGTTGAATGGATCAACCCCAGTTCTTTTTTATTTAAGCCTGGTACTTTGGTCGAATTCTTTGGCCGAACTGCTAAGTTATGGGGATGTAAACACACCAACACCAGTTGTCAAACGTTGGTGGGGGACAAACATAGGCACAAAGACACACACACATAGATATAGATATATTTACGATGGGCTTCTTTCAGTTTCTGTCTACCAAATCCACTCACAAGGCTTTTTGTTGACTCTAGGCTAAAGTAGAAGACACTTGCCCAAGGTGCCATGCAGTGGAACTGAACCCGGAACCATGTGGAAAGAATCAAGCTTCTTACTATGTCTGCACCTTTTAAATATTCATTTATACTATTGAATGAGGCTTGATTATTGTCATGTCTTTGTAGTGATCATCTCTTTAAGCCAATCACTTTACAGAATGGACTGAGTGCTTTTCACGTGGCACCATCACTGGTAAGGTGTGTTTTGACATGGTTCTTATGGCTTGATGCCCTTCGTAATGCCAACTACTTTACAGAGCAAGCTAGGTGCTTTTTACATGGCACCAGCTTTGGTGAGGTTTGCTTTGGCATGGCTTTTAACAGTTGGATGCCTTTCCAAATGTCAACCACTTTACAGTGTGGACTGGTTGCTTTTTATGTGGAACCAACCCCGGAGAAGTCACCAAGTAACTTACAAGACAAAGATCCTTTGAGAAGGGGTGGGTACTGGAGGAGGTGGCTTTGTGCCAGGTGATGAGAGATTAGAGTATGACCGAGGGACAGAAACATGTATTAGGTGTATTGCAGATAGGCATATATGTCATACTCTCTAACATACATATTTACATATAAATAGTTATATACCCTTCACATACATATTGTAATGTAAAAAAAATATGCTAAAAATATATTTTACATAATTCAAACATTATCTGATAGAGAACTCAAATATGCTGGGGTAGCGTGAATAGATGTTTATTATATCAACATTTGGCAGTCTAATCAAGGTTTCATCCAGGATGGGCTATTAACAATTGTCCCAGTTGTGAATAGCAAATGTTGATAGCATAAAAATATTTAAATAAAAGAAGTAAAAATCAAATGTGTTTCTTATAACGGAAATGGCAAAATAACAATAACATGTAAAGAAATGTATATTAACAGGCATATAGGTTTATAATGACAAAATAAAAGAAATGTTTTTTCTCAAACTTTCAATTTTTTAATGATTGCAATTCAGTATTTAAAGAAACTGAAATTTTGAAAAGAAAAACATTGTATCTAAAAATGTTATAAACAAAAACTTTGGTGGGTGAATTAAAAATTGCTGAAAACGGGGAAACCGAAGAAAATTTTGCGAGATAAAAAAAAAGGGTGAGGTACGTAAGCGATATGTCTGCCTGGACATTGCCGAATAGTGTTAATATTTCCTTTTTGGGATCACCGGAAGGATGCTTATCAAGGATAATAACAGTTTCAAATTTAGGCACAAGGCTCGCACTTTTGAGGGGAGAGGGTTAGCTCTTGACTGGTCCTTTGTTTTAACGACCCCGAAAGACCTCCGCGGAAAACGGACTCCAAGTGTAAAGAGTCGAAAGAAATATCGCAATGCATTTTCGCCAATATTCTAACGATTCTGCCAATCCAAAGCCCAAACGAACAGAAGTTATACTCTATTTAGGAATGCGGTATAAATAATAAACGAGTACAGAGATAGCATGTATATTACGCTTAAATGATAGAATAGGAATCGATAGTTCTGTCTAGAATTGAAATGCTATATAACCTTTATTCATAACGCACTCTGAAGTTGTGCTATTGTGAGAAATTATTATTCAATGTTATTATTTTAGTAGAAGCTTCTAAATATATTATAGACATTATTTAAGACACGATTATAATAGATTATCTCCATCATGTCCCTCTAGCTGAGATTATGTATTACTACGCCATAATCCTTTTACACAGTTTGTTATAGTGCTTGCAAATATAATATGTTAATTTAGTTTATTTTTTGCCTCTGGTGTTTAATTTACATAAATAAACGAAATAATATTTATAATTTGTACAAATTTATGAAAAAAAATGTCCATAATATAATTATGAAGCATTCAGTTGCAAGGAAAACAATAACTGAAACTAATTTTAACGTGTTAGTATTGTTTTCCTATGGTGTGTAATTACTTCGAAAATTTACAAAAATAAATGAAACGATATTTATAATTTGTCTAGAAATCAATGAAAAGCAATTAATTCTCATAATATAATTACGAAACATTCGTTTATAAGAAGGCTAATAGGTGAAACTATTTCTTTTAACGTAGAAAAATATGTCCACTGCGGTTTCTAAGCAGTTCTTGTAGCATTTGAAGTTTTTTTTAGTTGCTAAGAGAGAAGTCGGAACTTTGACACATATAATTATAGTATTCGGGACCTTGGAAGAAAGAAAACACGAAAATTTACATAATGTGTATGAAAGCGACTTGTAAAACTTGTGGAAAGACAACGTGGACTGGTGAGAAAGTTTCTATAATTTATTTCCAAATACAAAACTTTCTGTCAGAATGTAATTCCTCCATATAGGATGTTGTATTTTTTTTTTTTTAATGCAGACATTAAAAAAATCTAGTTTATTTAGCCTAGCCATTATTATTTTTTGTATTACTCTGAACCTAATCGAAGCACGATTAATCAGAATTGCAAGTACATTTTTGTGTTTGAAATCCGAGCCCTTAGAAGAAACGTAGAGCCATTTCCTCGGAATCAATTCCGATTAATTGCATGAATTTATTCGGATTTTAAGTAACACTAAGCAACACTAAGCTTCTGTTTTCATGATGAATTAAACTGACAATCCATCATGTTTACAACAAACGGACGTAAACAGAAAGAACTATATTCAAATTTATCTTGCAATATCAAAACATTTACAGACTGTTAAAGTCCAGATTCCTTATATATTTTGTTTTTGGTTTCGCTGCATAATAACATTTTTCGAAAAATCTTTGTTGTATATAAAATTTGTAAAGCAGTAGTTTTGAATCAAAGCGGTGAATGGACGTTTTTGTTATTTTCATTATCGATTACGTGAACCTGCGATTGATTCAACTGAATTTTCTTAATATCCGCGTAACCCAAGTTATTATTATTTCAAAGTATATGAAAGTCGATGTTGTGGCTTATGGATGGGCCTATGAATTTGTTAAGTCTGAGTAACTGGAAAATATGAATGGGATTTGGAAAAACCTCAATTGATAATTCAAATGATCTTCATGCCAATAGATGACATGTATTGATAATGAAATAGCTTCTACCGGGTGGAAGATAAATAACTTAGATATACATTTGCTTTAAGGAGCTATGGACTTAACCATACTGAGCTTGGAGTAAACTGTTTCTTTCTGGCTCTTATAAATCGATGTTCAAATTATATTTATTCAAGTGTGTGGCTTAGAGAAGACAAAAAAATAATGGCAACTAAGAGGAAAAGAAACGATCTATCAATTGCTGACCAGTATGAAGCAGTTATTCTGCTGGGGCAGAAGATGTCCCAGACAGAAGTGGCAAAGAAATTGGGATGTTCGCAATCCCAGATATCCAGACTGACCTCAAAGAAAGAAGAAATTATAGCAAACTATCGATCTAATGCCAATCCAAAGAGAAAAAGACAACGATCTGGAAAAGATGCTGATGTAGAGGGGGCATTATCTCAATGGTTCAACAATGCCAAGTCCAGAGGCATTCCTTTATCAGGACCTATTCTGTCAGAAAAAGCCAAAGATTTAGCAGAGCATCTAAACAGAGCAGAGTTCAATCCTACAAGTGGATGGTTATCTCGATGGAAAGTAAGACATAACATCAGATTCAAGAAGCTTAATTGTGAGAAGAAAGATGCAGCTGATAACTGGACACGTACAGTATTACCTGAGATTCTACAGAATTACAATCCTGATGACATCTACATTGCAGGTGAAACTGGATTGTATTACAGAGCCCTTCCAGATGTTACTCTTATCCTCAAGACAGAGGCGAAGAGTAGAAGCAAAAATTACAAAGATAGAGTTACAATTATGGGGGCATCCAATATGTCAGGAAATGACAAAAGAAAATTATTAGTGATTGGCAAAAATAAAGAACCCAGATGTCTCAATGGGAAAACACTTCCAGTGACATACAAACACAGCAAACACGCCTTGATGACTGTAGAGATATTTACCACATGGCTGAGAGAATTCGACAGAGAGATGACTCGAAAGAAAAGAAAAATTGTATTACTTGTTGATAGTTGTACTGCCCACCCAGCAATTACAAATCTTAAACAAGTCAAACTGATGTTTTTCCCATCAAAAATAATAAAAGTAAAACAACCATGCAACCAGGGCATTATAAAAGCTTTGAAATCACTATATAGAAGTGCTTTGGTCAGAAATCTTATTCTTGACATTGATGGTCATCCAGAGATAAAAACAAATGCCAAGAAAATCACATTACTGGATGCTATTCATTTAATTGCAAAATCATGGAACAATCTTAAGACTTCCACAATGATCAATTGTTTCCAGAAAGCTGGTTTTACATCTGTTGACACCTCACCTGCTGAAGAAGATGTGGTAATCCTTCCTACTATGTTGACAAAAGAGCAATTTGAAGAGTATGTGACTCAAGATGATGATCTGGAGTGTTACAGTATCCCAACATATGAAGAACTGGTCGCCTCATTCATGAATGATGATGGAAAATCAACAGATAGTAATGACAGCAATGATGAGGATGATAAAGATGTGATGATACCTGTCTCAACAACAGATGTTGGACTTGCTCTGTCAACAGTAAGAAGATTCTTAGAAGAGAACAATTGTGAAAATTTTGACAGTTTTTATGCCGTTGAAGACTTATGCGAATCAGTAGCTGCTCAAAATCATAGACAGTCAAAGATCACAGAAGTTATCACCTGGATACCATAATGATGGCATTTAAAACCTCATACTTGTGCAAATTACAAATTTATTTTAATTAATCACTTGTTGAGTCTTGTACAGGAAATGGATTAAGACATGGATACTTGAACAAATGAAAGTAACATTCTACCTCCAGAAAACATAAGAAATAATTAATTTATTAGTTTCTTGTTAAAGAAAGTTGTTGTAGATCGATTAAATATATCATTTGAAGGGGAACAAGGTTGATCTATAATAATTTTCCAATACATTAAACAAATAAATATTATTTCCCGTTGCTTCAGAAATAACACAAAACATGCTGTAAGTAAAAAACAAATTCTTGTTTTATGATCCATTCATGTGTAATGTAACCACAATAACTGAGGGAGCTTCTATGTGGTTGCTCAACTTGCTAGAAATAACAACAAAATCTATCTCAAATCATACCCTCTGTCTTAAAGAAGAAAGGACTCATTGGATGATATAGAGCTCTATATACACTGTCTGTAGGAGCAGTATATCTGAATGGTTAAGAAGTTTGCTTTACAACCACAAGTTCTCAGGTTTGAGTCCACTGTATGGTATTTTCTAACCTCAGGTCAACTTATAACTTGTGAGTGAAAATAGGTAGCTGGAAACTGTAGAAGCCTGTGTCACACTGATTCTGCCTGAGAATTACTTTAGAGATATCCATGTCTGTGGAATGCTCAACCACTTACATGTTAATTCAGGAGCATACAACTGTATACCCCATCAACAGAATTCTACCATCCACCAATATGCATTGTCTGAAGAAAAAAAAGATAAAATAGTTATTGTTAGAATCATAGATCTGTTCAATAATGGCCAATCTAGAGCTAAACAATCATGGTTATCTTCAGTCAGAGATGGAGTAATATTCCATTTTCAGAGTTTAATCAACTTTTTAAAAGAATTGCTTTTATACAAACTTCATTGATTTTTTAAAAATATTAAATTAAGTTACACCTTTTCATCTGTACTACAGTGTTTAAATTTAGCAAAAACCCAACCCAAACATCATTCATCATTTTAAATATGTTTTGTTAGTTTCACATAGATGGGTGATAATTATGTCTTTTAAATAGATTAAATGTTAATAGTCGTGTGAAATATTTAGTATTAACAAATTTTCAAAACCATTTTTATTGTTTTGTTGTTCACCCTGATCAAGCAGAGCCCTGACAAAAGACATTCAGCCATGACTATCCATACATATATCAAACATAATGCATTTAAGATGATTATATTATATAATGTGTCCTTCATTTAAGAAGGCAGGTATGATATGGAAGAGATTTGGCTGCTATTTTAGCAAGTTGAGCAACCACATTGAGGCTCACACTGGTTTTATATGGAGAAAGTACTATCAATGTATTTTACCAACTAAATCAGTTGCTTGTTTTTTATTTACAGTTGTTAACTGATTGTACTTTGTTTCTGTCAATAGTTGTCTTGAAAAAAAGCACAGCACATAATCTCACATCCTTTTCCCTACAAATCAGGTCTTGTAGTTGTTTAAGAAAAGGGTTGTTATTTAAAATATCATCATTGATATTACTGTCAGTGGTTAGGACCCCCTTGGGATGTGACGGTCACTGTGAGCATCACTGATCCCCCGCCGCCGACCCATAAAAGTTATGTGTCAGACCCTGTTACAATATCGACCCCATGCTTTGTTTTGTTCTGTCAGCCTTTTCCATTTTCACCGATAAGACAGCGGCTTGCTTCCACCACCAGCAGCAGGTGGTAACTTATTGGAGTTGCCGGAATGCGGGCGGGGTTAGCGACGTCCTAGTATCAGAGCTTCAATTGGCCAGCGGAACATGGCGATTGATGTTGATAGAGCACTAGGCAGCAGAGCAATACACACACACACGCACTTGTAGTTCTTAATGCAAGGTTTCTTTTGGATAACTGAACTCTTTAAAATATAAGTTTGCATTTTGTTACCACTTAAACTACGTTTGACATCCTGTGAGATTGACAATGTGTATAATTAATGAAAAGGAGTGGTATTTGCTTTTTAAAAAGAAATTGTCATAAATTGTCAGGCATGTTTTCATTGTTTATCACTTAGAGGCCTGACATCATAATTATAATACTTGATACATGATAAGCAGAACATGCAACATGTTTACAAATTTTCAGAAATATTTTGAAACAAATTAATACAGAACAAAAAAGTGCATATATATATCATCATCATCATCATCATATATATATATATATATATATATACATATCATGCACTTGTAGATCTCTGCCATTTGATGATAAGGATTCAACTATTTGATCAAATGAGTAACCTGCTCCTGGGTTAATGTGTAAGTGTCTGAGCATTCTACAGACACATCTTCCCTTAATGTAATTCTCATGCAGAATCAGCATGATACAGTGTGTGTGACAAAGCTGTACCTTTTGAATTACAGGTACAATCCATTGATAGGCTTCTATGCAGTTTCCAGCTACCCAATTTCAGTCATGAGGTATTGGTTGATCCGAGGCTGTAGAAAATGACTGTTGCACAAGATGCCACACAGTGGGATTGAACTCAGAACCTCATGGTTGTGAAGTGAACATCTTAATTATTTGGCCACACTGCTCTTAACGAAAACCTTATCTTCGATAATGCTATTGTTTCTAACTTCCATGACAGCTACAATACCTTAAATTTCTGCCAGTTATAACTAAATCAAAAAGAATTCAAACTGTACAGCTCTTAGATTACATTATTGCTAATAACCTCAGAATAACAGAAATCTAGTACAACAGTAGCAGAGATTTAACTCTGCATCAATCTCGCCAGTCTGTGAAGGCCTGCAAAAACCCTGGACACAACCCCTGACCTGATTTACTAATAAAATAAATTTGAATTTAGGCTGAAACAAATTTGAATACATATCAGTATTCATGAAAATTCCTTGATACATTTGTCATTAAACTTCAGAAAGCTTTCAATAAAAGTGAATTTACCAGCTTAAACATTTTGTTCATCACGTTTTATGTCTTGCATAATCCTATCTAAATTGAAAGTGGTAAAGTCACCAACTGACAATTAGATGCTCATAATGTTATTCAAATATAAAAATATAGAAAAGCACTAAAAGACCAACATAATTGAAACAAATATTATCAATTAACAGAAAAATATCTAATAATAAAATTCTTTCTAATTTGCTCTTCAACTAAAGTAAATAATTTTCCTCTGAAAAAAAAATTGATGCTTATGTTTTTCTTTTTTTAATGATAAAATTATTTTTTAATTATATTTTAATTACACTGTAATTTACAGTGGATCTAGACCTAAAAAAAAACAATTTTGTATGTGAGGCATAAATATATAGGTATGCCTGCTTTATGCTGATTGATATGCTTATTCTACATGGAGAGTTCATCAATATAACATCTGTTAGATCATAATATATATCATCATCATCATTTAACGTTCATGTTCCATGCTGGCATGGGTTGGATAGTTTGATAGGATCCAATGGACCCAAGGACTGTATTGTGCTCCAATGTTTGCTTCAGCATGGTTTCAACAACTGGGTGCCTTTGCTAATGTCAACCACTTTACAGAGTGTGCTGGGTGCTTTTTTTCATGTTACCAGTACTAGTGAGGCTGTCATGCAGCTTACAAGACTGAACTACAAGGAGACAACTTTATGCTAGGAGATGAGGGGTAAAAGTAAGAGAGAGGGGGGGCCAAAGCAGAATGGGTTTCTTGCTGTAGAGGAGTTACATGACTACTCACATTTTAGAAGAGAGGGTTGAAGTGATTGAGCGGAGCCAGAAAACAATGAGGTGAGGGAGTCAGAGATGACTGACAGTACTGAGCAGCAGAATAGTAATGATGAAACAGTAGATGGGAGAGGGATGGTGGATAGGTTACAGGAGTGGGTGGGGAAGAGAAAAGCAGGCACAGTGCATGAGGAAGCTGAGAAATGTATGGAGGTAGGGAAGGAGAGATAATTATTGATTCTGTGGGAGTGGTAATAAATGAAAGTGTAAGTGGCGAGAACAGTTTTAATGGCTGAAGAGTGGTTAACAAGTGAAATGGTTCTGAGTAGTAAGAAGATAAGTGGTTCCAAGGAACAGCTACAGTTAATGAAGTGATGGGTGGTGAAGATGTCTTGAGGAGGAAGGAAATTGGGTGGAGGGCCCAGTTGTGCATATATATACACACACAGCTCCATCAGAACTCAGTTTCGCCAAGGTGGGTGGGTCTTCTCGAGATCCTTTGTCATCACCTCTGTGTAAGTTCAAGGTCCTGAGATCAGCCTTCACCACTTTGTACCATGTCTTCCTGGGTCTCCCTCTTCTCTGAGCTCCATCCACATTAAGTGATTGGCAATTTTTTTTACAGCTGTTCTCACCCATATGCATCATGTCCATAACAGTGCAGTGTTCTTTCTTGCACACTACATCTGATTCCTAGTTTTTGTTCTCTGCATTTGTACTTTGTTGTTCATGCTCATTTACATTGCACATTCAACGGAGCATGCTTGTTTCATTTCTTTCCAATCTTCTCAAATCCTCTGCATTCAACTATATACACACATACATACATACATACATACATACATACATACATACATACATACATACATGCATACATACAACAAGTTAATTATATATATCTATATATATATATATATATATATA
>JAOPUL010000839.1:37928248-37942865 GCA_027564515.1 Octopus rubescens | reverse complement strand
CCAGTTTCCAGTCAAACCGTCTAACCCATGCCAGCATGGAAAACAGACGTTAAATGATGATGATGATGATGATGATACTACTAAAACTCTGATCTTGTGTGCTTGCTTGCTTGTCTGTTATGTAAAGATTTTTCTCAGTGAATATGATTTCAAAAATACAAGTTGTTTGTACTTCAAGTATCCATATTTGAGCTTTCTTTAAGCAGACGATATTTTAATTATTAGAAAAGGAATTTTTTCTAAGGTGAATATGATTTTCTATTCTTAAATAATGCCACGACGAGGAAGAAAGAAAACATCTGGTTGGTCTATAGATAGTGGAAAGAAAGCACGGCTAAGAGACATGTGTGTGTGTGTGTGTGTGTGTACGTATTACAGTACTTGAGTTAGATACATATATATATATTTATGCATATGTTCGTGTGTGTGTAACAGTACTTAAGTTAGAGACATATATATATATTTGTGTGTGTGCGTGTGTGTGTGTATGTGTGTGTAAGTGAACATGACCCAATGGGTCACAAATGGTTTAGTATACTACTAAAACTCTGATCTTGCGTGCTTGCTCGCTTGTCAGTTATGTAATACAGCCAAAAGAGCGTATAATGGGTAAATACTTTGAAAGCAATTTGCCTCTGAAATGGGAATACAAATGGAATAAAACAAATTTCGCCTAAATCGGGCCCTGGGTTCCCGAGATTCACGGGTTTTGACGGTACCTTCGTAAATAGCCACAAAACGGTGCATAATCGGGAAAAAAACTCCCCGATAGTAGCATAACCCTGCAAATCTTTGTAAATAGCGAAAAACAGTGCATAATGAGAAAATACAATGAATAAAACAAGTTTGGCATAAATCGGACATGGACAATATTTTCAATTTTCAAAAAATAGCAAGGAATTCATTTCAATTCAATTTCTCTTATTTTATAATGAATATCGAAAGAAATAATCCATTTGTTTTTTGGTTGTCCATTCTGTAGGTGAGAGAGAGAGAGAGAATGGGGTGAGAGAGGGAGAAAGAGTGAGGGGATGAGAGAAGGAAGAGAGAGAGAGAGAGAGAGAGAGGGGATGAGTAATTGGGAAAGAGACAGCGTCTGTTAACTTTTATTGAATGAGGACTATCTCCCGTCCCTTAAAAGAGTATAGGTCCAAATTTGAGGGAAAACCTATATCTGAGTCTAAGGACCCTTCATGCCAAGTTTGAACACGATTGACTAACTGGATTTTGTGTGCATTGGTAACAGACAAACAAACAAGCAATTTTATATATTAGATATATCTATACACACATTTATTTTCCAATGGATGACAAGTTCAAAAAGAAACTATGCCTGACCACTGAGAATAAAGTACTCAAAGATAGGTCTAAGAGTGAATAAAAATATTTAATCCATTATCGTTAGTCCAACAAAACATTGTTTTGCCGATGGCTCATCAGACTAACTCTTATGGATTAAATATATATAGCAAGTAATTTTCCATTTGCAATTTTTTCAGTTAGCTGCAGTAAATCATCCCCTTATGAGTGAAATTTTACACTTCATCTGCATACCAGCATCAAAAAGATTTGAGAATGTTAAATAACAAAGGGAACTTTGATAGAACAATTTTATTCACATTACAGAATATATTGAAGAACTTTAGATAATTAAAACTTAGAAGAATAGACTTGAATCGAGTCGTGAAACTTCAGAGGAGTTTTAGAATTTGAAGAGTTGTAGTCTGTTCAATGTGCAACAGTAATTCATAACAAAGTCTAAATGACATGAGATATCTGCAGAGTAGTTTCACTGTTAAAAATATATAATGCGAATGGATGATATGCACTGGACAAATAATGTGTCATATGTATAGTGGACAGATAACCATGAAAGTTACTTTAGAAGAAATAAATCAAATCTGAAAACTTTAACCATTATATGCAAGATGTCACTCGATCAAGATACACCAAATAGAGCTATATTTCAAAAACCATGGAAAAATGGAACATTAAAACAATGAAGATTTTAAGTGTTTTAATGTTTACCTCTAAATGAAAACTATTTCATAATGACAATTTTTCTTTTTTTTCTTTTTCTGGAGTATTGTTTAAATGTCAAGCAGATGTATTTTAGTTCTTATTTCATTTTCATTAAAGTTGGTCAATTTGCAGAATTCTTACAGTTGGACAAAATGCCTTGTAGTATTTAGTTATAGTCCCTTACATTCGGAGTTAAATACCACCAAGGTCCACTCAGCCATCCAAGACCAAAAAAGTACTAGTTCGCAACAGGGGTTAATTTAATTGACCAAAAAATTTGTAGCCTTGTGCCAATGTTAGAAATCAGTATTTGATTAAATTAACATTGGATATATTTAACCACAAGTATTGCTCAATTCTCTTGGTAGATTTATCTCCCCCCCCCCTTCACATTTCACTTTCAATCTTTCTTACATTCTAATTTTCTTTTTCATATTAACACATTTCAAAATCTCAGATTGAGGAGAATAGCTAACTTCCGAATATTTGTCTTAAATGTACAAAATATATTTTTTACAGTTAAAAATGTGGAAATAAAAACATTTGTCAACATTAAAATTCATCCAGCTACAAAATGCTGTAAATGAAAAACAAACTGGATATTTGGAAGAGACAGACAAAAATTCAAATAGGAAACACTTTCAAATTACTTTCATGTCACAGAAAGAATGACTCATTTAATATTTCAACTTTATGGAACATACTCAGGTTGTAAAGTTTGACACACAACACACACACACACTGATTTATTGTACATAATACCCAACTTCTCAACCGGAAACATCAGCAAGTTTTAATTATCATTTTAAAGAGGGATAGGTAGAAAACAAAATCTGTCACAGTTTGAGAGACGAATGTCCTTAACAGTAAAAAAATGTTAATTAGCTCTTTAAAATGCTCTGCAAAGTAGATTTTTATTGAAACCTTTTTAGAAAAGTTATGCACAGGAAAATATATTTTGTTGGTCCAAAAATAAGAATTTACTTATTCAATAATTTATATTCTTATGTATGTGCTTACTGTTTTCTCCCCTCTTGCTAGTTAGTATCTGGTTGGTTCACATAGAAAGGACAATGTACTCAAAGGAAATCCAGAGACAATCAAGACAGACAGCCAAATTTGAATTGAGTTTATTTGTAATTAAAAAAAGTTTAAAAAGAAATTAAAATATTTAGAAAAAAAATCTTCAGAAAATATATATATATTAAACTATATAGAACAAATTAAAAATAGTGAAAGAGGTTAGAGATTTGGATAAATAAATATTCAGGGACAAAAAAAAGACAAAAAAACAAAAAAACGTTAACTTTCACTCATTCGTCAGTGTTAACATTCCCCTGGCAGATTTCAGATTCATATAACACAAGCATGGCCTAAGTCACATTAACAATTACACTCAAAGATTCTCAATTCAAAGACTCTCAATTCAAAGACTTGTCTGTGTGAAATTTCTTGGTCTCAAGGGTTTTCTGTCAGGTTGAGGTTCTTGCTGAAATGACAATTTTAAGTTAACATTAAAAAACCCAAAATATTTAATGATAATTACAAACTTTCAAAGATTCTCTAATAATGGTATACAATAGTAAAATCAGTACAAAAACAATACGTAAAGAATATTTTGTTGTAGTGTGAAGTAGAGAAACCAGGATTTGCAACAGTGTTCTTTGTACCTCTGTATCTGATAAAAGATGCTACAAAAACATATTTATTTTTCTTCCCATCATAGCTTACTTGATGTGATAAGTAAGAGGCAAAGACCCTCTTTGGTCATGAATGACCATGGATTTGCACCTAGAAAGCTCCCTTCCTAGGCAAAAGTCTGGGCAAGGTTGTTTTAGGAAGATCAGCAGTTGTCCATGCATACCAGTCTCCCCTCGCCACACCACCGATGTTGTCCAAGGGAAAAGCAAAGGCTGACACGGCTTGGCACCAGTGACATTGCAACTCATTTCTACAGCTAGGTGAACTGGAGCAATATGAAATAAAGTGTCTTGCTCAAGAATACACTACGCAGCCTGGTCCAGGAATTGAACTCACAACCTCATGATTGTAAGCCTGACACTCTAACCACTGAACCATGCATTGTAAAATAAAAATCAGTATTATATGTAAAAGATCTGATGTGTCATATGAGAAGTGAGAACTTATATCATGTAGATGAATTAAGTGAATTGTGTGATAGTGAAATTGTTTATATGTGTTCTCTGCATTCTAAACAAGGTTCTGGTTGTTTTAGTTCCATCTTCTCATTAATACCAACATATTTCATTGATAGTCTTTGTGTTTGGCAAATGTGCGGGTACAATAAGCACCAACAATGTGCAGAGAATAGACTTCCTCAAGTGCTCGGGGTGATCCTTAGAAGTAGTAGATAGCTTCTGCTACATAGGCGACCGAGTTATGAGGAGGAGGAAGTTCTGAAAGCATAGTTGCTAGAATAAGAACGGGCTGGGCAAAGTTCAGAGAGCTACACCTTTGTTGGTAACTATGGGCCTCTTGGCTAAATTGATTTCAAGAATAATAGGTTATGACTAAGTTGAGTTCTTGAGTTAAATTTGCGTTTGGAAAATTACAAATAAAATATACTCAAAAAATGATAGAAAAAATTTGGAAAGTACTCTCCACTTCAAGAAAAACAAAAGATTGTTATATTTTGGGTTGGAAGAATTTCCTGTTAACAATCACAATACAAAATAAATAATAATATTGATTTCTTAGTTAGGAATAAAGTAACAGATTAATGAATGATGTTAGCAGTTAGAGAATTATTTAAATATCGTAAACCCTTTGAATAGTTTCAGTATGGTGTTAGAAACAAACATTGACAACATCTAGCTAAAGAATAATTATAAACCATTTTAATTAATAAGTATATTTATTAGAGTACTCCTTATTAGACTCTAATGAGTGTGGGTATATTACATTAAGGGGTAATCTGATAATTCCTAAAGAGAAAACCTTAACCAATTCAAAAACAGAAAGAAAATATATATCATCATCATCATTTTCCATGCTGGCATGGGTTAAACGATTTAACTGGAACTGGCAAGTCAGAGAGCTGCACCAGACTCCAGTCTGTTTTGGCTTGGTTTCTATGGCTGGATGCCCTTCCTAGTGCCAACAACTCCAGCGAGTGTACTGAGTGCTCCGAATGTGTCATTGGCACGGTTGCTTTTATGTGTCACCGGCATATAAATATTTTTAAAAATTGGAGAGTTTAGTTCTTCAAGTCATGCTTAAATAAAGTTACACATTTTTCATAACTGATTTTAGAAGCCATTAACCAAGTTATTTACTAAAAACATAATTTAAAACCCTTTTCTCTCTAATACACCCATACTTCAATCATTAGAGGCAAGATAACACATAAATAGCATTCTAAAAGATTTAGTCATACCAAGTGCTCCAGGTCGTGGACATAAAACTAATTAGAACTCTAGTATGGATGCCTCTATCATAACCCAAACTCATTGTAAGACTTGTTGGTAATGTTTTAATATAACAAAGAAATTGTTAATTGTACAATGTTTCTGCTAGTTTCTATGCTAAATTGTACCTTCCCCATTGTATCTATTTTAGAGAAGCCACAAACATACTACAGTGATTGTGAGATGAATTATCAATACTTTCCCTGGTAGACATTCTACTGTCATGGCCATCTGCAGCCACCATAAAAATATGTTTTCCAAACAAGTTTTATGAAATATAACAATACGAAAGCAAATAATATTACTCTAACATCACTCAGCCTGCTTAGGAGTTTCACACAACTCTAAATTGTAAAGAAACTAAATTTTTATAAAAAAGTTTTGTATTTTTCTAAATGCCTTTTAACATCTAATTCACAACAGTCAAGTGACAGTTCTTGTGCTTGTGGATTGAAATTATTTTAGATAACACTATGACATAGCTATTTACTATTTATAGCTGACCAAATCTACACCAACTGTATGACATCCTCATTTAACATATCCTTTTAAATCCCTTCCTATTTTTATCTTTACAGTGTCTCACTCGCTTTTAGGATACATTCTTTACCTCATGCTCCCCAGTCCCAAGTCTCCAGTTACCCTATTTTTAGATTTAAAGGAACCAGAAAAGTCTACAAGTAATATCTTTGTTCTTTACACATACACCAATAAAATATTTCAAGAGTTTCGTTACCTTTCAAAATTGGGTTAATTTTGGGCAAGGTTTATTATTTTGACATTATTTTAAATGATGTAAAACAACATAAATATTGATTACTCTGATGTTAAGATCCAGAATTAGCTTTCAGCTGCTGGAAAAATAATAAAAAACCCTGCGAGTTCTGACAATAGGGATAGAACTTGTGAAATAAAAATGTCACAGCATTCAGTATTTTTTAAGAGGAAAGCCATTACAGAGTTAGTGGTTAGGTTAGGGCAAATGAAAACCTTACCATTCACTTGTGTTCTGAGAGAGAATTAAACAAAAATACATTTTGTATATATACATATATATATTGAAATTTAACATTTCATGCAAGACGACCTACATCTAGAACTAGATGTATTCCACTTAGAAAAAGTGGAAGATCACCACAACCAGCTTAATGTTCAATTTCCTTTGTTGGCAAGAGTGAATTTGCTTAATGGCATATTTGCCATTATCCCAACCTGGAGTAATTTCAATATAACCAATTTAAATATTCTCTTGTGAAGATCCTATCATTTTGATATGCCAGCATAAGGTGAACAAGTCTACAGTACAGATTACGTCTAAATGTTTTGATTCTGCATAATCTCATACAAGACCCAACACCCTCAAATGTCACCCATGGCTTCTTCTTCATGACTACTTGGTTTGCTTGCTCACACCAAGGATAGCTTCCACCGTTTGCAGAACCCTATCAATTGGCAGGTATTGTCAATTACCTACAAAGCCACTTCTGCACATATTGCCCAATCCCTTCAATGCAAAACTGCTTTCTGTTTCTTTACATTCAGTCTTTTATGAGCAATCTTTCGTTTTCGTCTGCAAATCTTTGGTAATGTCTGTAAACATTGTTTACTTCCATTATCTTGATGTGTAGATGGCGGCGTCTCACTCAGTCTATGTCTCTCTCTCTCTCACACACACACACACAAAGCAAATGTCGCTGTCTACGTCATGAAAACAAAAGTAAATAAATAATAAATTTCTCCGGGTATTACCGAACAATCAGCTGATACCAGCTGATCAAAAAGTGACAAATGTGCTAGTCAAGACGAAAGATTGCCCTTTTATGTATGTAATAGACGATACTTAGCCTATTTCAAACGGAGAAATTGATTGTCCTTTGGAAAAGATTCAGTAAAAATACATTGTAATAAGGATTTTAAAATGAATTATTTGGTGTTAATAAGTAAGTTAGCATATTTAGCCCAATACAGCCCTCCCAGCATGAGGCTAGCAAATGAATGAGGATTGATGATAAGAAATAATAGGTGAACAAGCATTAAGCTACAGTCAAAAAGTTAGATGGCTTCTGCTCTTCTGAACCAGCTAGTTATATATCATCTTCATTCCAGTCCACCTGATACATTAGTCTCTCCTGTGTCTTACTGCACTAAATACTATACCCAAACCTTCACCTCTGGTATATCATCCCTACCAACTTATTTTCAACAGACATCCACTTACAGATATTGAAAATAGACATAACTAAAAGAGTCAGTAAAAGTCATGGCCCTTTTGACCTAACTAAGCCATATAAATAAATAACATCTAATGGGAAAGGTATATTTTGAATACCTCACTAATTCTTGCCAACATTGAAAATAAAACAGAAAAGGTCAATGATGATCTTGAAAAGAATTCAATATTTAACAACAATGAAATTTCTGACAAATAGCAAGACAAATATTACAGCAATTTTTTTTTTAAATCTTTTTTTTTTTTTTCAAAGCTGAGCTCTCAACTGAGTTAATTTGATGAAAGATTTATAATAATGGTAGTAAATAGAAAATGCTTTCTAAAATTTAAATACTAAAGGCATCAAAGGAAATATTGTAGCAGTCAATATGACTTGCTGTGATAGCAGAGGTTGTTAATAGAAGCCAGTTAAAAAACTACTGTAATATAGAGTCAATGGGAGAAACAACTTATAGGCAAGAATCAGGTCAACTATTGATCTTAAGAGAAATCACCAGTGTTCTTTAGGGTGAAAATTTTTTGTACAATTGAATTTCTTCAAAAGAAAATAAACATACAAACATTGAACATCTAGTTAAACACACTTGAACATAGAATGTGTAACCCATTTTTTCTTTGTTCATATTTAACTTACTAAAATTGTAGACCGCCCTTTCTGTCTGCGACGAGCTAACTTGGGTGTGTTGGTTATATCAAATGCCATGCTTGGTCGGCCAGTATACTGAAAATGAATACATTGGAAAAACCTTCTTAAGAACTTAGTTCTATTCATGACAAAATAAAAGATCAGACAGAGCATGCACACCAAAATGACTTTTTGTATACATTTCTAAGGTTTTCCAAAATTTTCAAATGGTTTACATCTAGAAATAACAAAAACATGGCAACCATGTATCTTTGAGACAGGACACAATTTTCATTTTATGAATTCATTCCTCATGTCCTCAAAGAAATTAATATTCTGCCAAACTAAGATGCCTAAATTTTTACATATATTACATACATATGTGTGTACAGACATATTCATGTAGCTGAATAAATATTTAATATGTGAAAGTAGTTTGATAATTGGCTTTTACTTAGAAGCCATGAGAGAAGCAGCCAGATAACAATGATTGAACACTGCTTCAAGTAAATCATGAGTGAAGCTTAAACAGTCATCTGCTTTGTGGCTCAATAATTATTGCTTCCTTCCACACAATTCAAAATAGCATTCATTCAGAAGTAGAAATGCTGCAATAGCTGTGTATGTATGTATGTATGACATTAAACTGTATTCACTGGTGAGGCTCCAGTTCAGTAGTTCTGGAGTCGTGGGGAGTCGACCCTTAATTACCATTACTCCCAGGTTTGTTCTGATCCAAAACAATAGTACCTGTCATGATTTCATCTGTGGGTTAAATAGATTTCCCAGGGGTAGAGGAGGCTCCAGTTATTTTTGACAAAGCTGTGGAGAAGGCAGCTCTTCTAGGAGAAAGATACTCTGACATAAAACTTGCAGTCAAAATAGTACCAGTCATTTTGCAATGCTTGTCACTGGAATCTACTACGGTGACTGAAAGAGAGTGGCAGAAGTGTCGTACAAGCTTTTGTCACTTAAATCCAATGACATACAGATGTCTTACTATAATGTGAGACAGCTATCATGTATATATAGATATATGTATGCATATATATGTTGGTTCTGTTATGTAGGAATTATAATAGCAAATATGAAAACAAGTAATTTTGTCTTTAGCATGCAACATTTCAGAGCACAAGAACATCATATAGATATTTCAGTGCAATATACATCAATGATTCAAAAGTAAAGGGTCATTCATTAATCTTTTGTTTAAAACTGAGTATGAGTATATTTTGGGGGTTAGTAGGTGATTTTCATTACATGCTATCATGAGAGTGTGTTTTGGCATGAATGTCTGAAAGATCTCACCTTCTGCCCAATGGGGGATTTTATTCGTGATCGTTTATCAGAACGAGGTGTGTTTTCTTCGTTGATGTTTTTAATTCTCACTTGCAGTAAATTATTTTGAACTCCACTTTTAACATATCTTTTCTAAAAATTCAAGCAAAGGAAGGGGTCACGACAAAAAAATAAAATAAAACAAAAATACAAAACAATGGTAAATTTTACCATCTAATTGGTTCTAACATAAACACGTGGCCTCAAATTTTGGGAGTTAGTCAAACCAATCCCAGTACTTGGCTAGTATTTTATCAATTCTGGAGGGATAAAGGTAAAGTTAATCCAGGCTAGATTTGAACTCTGAATGTAAAGAGCTGAACGAAATATCGCATGGCATATTGTCCTATGTTCTAATGATTCCGCTAATCAACTACCCTACTTAACACTATAATGAATAGAAAGCTGGTTTATAAATGCAGATGTATGAAATAAGAACTTCCTTGGTTGAAAAACAGGAAAAGTTAGCAACAGGAAGGGCAACTGGCTGTAAAACAATGCCTCAATAAATACATTTGTCCAAACTATACTAGCATGGAAAAATGGATGTAAAAACGAATGAAATCATCATCCTTTAAGGTCCGTTTTCCATGCTGGCATGGGTTAGACGGTTTGACCAGAGCTGTCAAGCTGGAGAGCTTGGTTTCTACGGCTTGATGTCCTTCCTAATGCTAACTACTTTACAGTGTGTGCTAGGTAGTTTTAATGTGCCACACACACACACACACAAACATTGTGTATGTATATATGCATATATATTATGGACCCTCCTTTTGTTAAACAGATGAGGGTGTCACAATTTCATGAGGAACAACCACACAGATGATTCGTTTATAGTGAACAAATGTTTTGTGTTGCACATAATCCCACTCTCTCCATCAAATCGACATTACTTGTACAGGTGCACAAGTGTGCCACATGTCAGATGTCGAAATGATTGCAGACCAATGTGAAATGAAGTGTTTTGCTCAAGAACACAACATACTACCAGGTCTGGGAATCGAAACCATGATCGTAAGATCATGAGCGCAACACCCTGACCACTAGGCCATGCACCTTCACTATGCTTGTATATGCATATATACACACACACACATGCATAATATGTACAACCATACAATATATAGCATTGCCTTGATGTTATAGTGCTCAATTGAATCTGTCTTCTTCAGAAACCGAAGTAGATCCAGGATTTCATGAAGTATAAGAATGAATATGAATACACACACAGAGGGAAAAGAGAGCAGAGATGGAAGGAAATTGAAAGCAATTAGTGTAAGAAAAATTGCAGGTGAAGTAAAAAAAAAACTGAAGTTAGAAAAAAAAAAATAGGGAATGCGTAAAAGAAGCAGAAACATAATAGCAAGGAAATTTATGAAGTAAATGGAGTAAAAGAAAGAAATGGAAGTAGTAAAATATAAAGTATATTACCCGAGAAACGACAGGACTCTTCCGCTTACGTTTGCTTGCGGATCTTGGCAGAGTGATGTCAGTTTTAAATGGAGATGGAATGTCCTGCAGCTCAGCAGGATATGTTGAACGAAGGTGAGCAGGGACCATAGTGTTTCGCCGTTTAATTTCAGTGAGCCGACCCCAATCATAAGTGTTAGGTTCATCCTCACATGCAAACATTTTGCCACAGCCAGCTGAAAATTAAATGGAACAGAAGTGATTTTGTGACATTGCAGAAATTAGTTTTTTCGATGAGAGAAGATTCAACAAAGTTGTTTTCTCAACTTTTGGCATTCCAAGAAAGCTGAATGTAATTGTTTTTTGTTTTAGAAGGAAAGGTCAGTGGCCGTGACCGGTGCCATCTTTCTGACACTGGTCAGACTGGTGTGATTCATGTTCACTTTTGAATATTGTTTTGCAGGAAAAAAATGGGTAGGAGAAAATTTCAGAGAGTGATAATTTGGGAATAAAGGGTTAGTGAGGGGCCTAGAGCTGGATTAGACTGTTTGGGTTATTGGGAGAGATGCATGGGCCTTGGTGGGAGATGGTATGCAAGTAGCTAGTTCAGGAGCTGCTGTTGCTGCAGTAGAAGATGCAGATTAAAGAGACAGCATGTCTGTGGGCCATGCTTAGGTATAAGCATAGCTGTGTATATATGAAATTCACTTTGAAACTACATGGTTTCGAATTCAGTTCCACTGCATGGCACCTTGGGCAAGTGTCTTCTATTATAGACCTGGGTTGACCAAAGCCTTGTGAGTGGATTTGGTAAGCTGAAAGAAGACTGTGTATGTCCGTGAGAGAGAGTTCATATTTTCCTTTATCTTCATGTGTGTTTGCTGGTTGTAAACAACCTTGCTATTTATGTGCAGGGTGTTGTTGGTTTCCAGTTCTTTGTGTAACTATGTGCTGTTTATTGTTTTATAGATTGGGAGATTATTATCACCTGGAAACAGGTGGTGGTTGGCATCAGGAAGGGCATCTGGCCATAGAAAAGAAGACATTAAATCAATGGTGATAAATGCATGTGCATGTGTGTGTGTGTGTGTCTGTACATTTGAGTTTGCTTCTATGAAATTTGAAATCTATGAGTTGTGATGATGTTGTCAATTCATCCAACTGTTTCATGCAGCTGTGTGGAGTAAGAGATTCCTTACTTGAAAAACAGGTGAGGGGTAGCAACAGGAAGGGCATCTGGTTGTAAAATAATGCCTCAATAGCATTTATCTAACCCAAGCTAACATGGAAACAGACATAAAAATAAAAAAAATAAAAAAATAAAAAATGGTGAGATATGTCTGTGGGTTGTATTGCAAAAGAGTCAGTTATTGTTTAGTAAAATAAACATACAAATTGAAATGAATAATTAATAGTGCATCTGTTAATGTGATAAATACAAAATACAACATAACCCTTGATTTAAAATTAAATTCATTTGGTTTCAGCATTTCCTTTCAAATCTCTCACACAAATATACAATATATCCAACTATTTTATCACATGATCAATGATACTTTCCTTGTGAATATATGCTTAAATGCATATGAATTGTTGGATGTCTGTATTCTAACACTAACCAAAGTGATGAGGTTAAGGTTTACCTCAGTGAAGTGAAATAAGCAGAGTATTGGCTGTAGTGTTGCAGCTAGTCAAGTTGATAGACCTGCTGTCTGAAGGGTCATTGGCTCGTTATCATGGCAGCATATCATCATTTAACATCTGTTTTCCATGCTGTCATGGATTGGACGATTTGACAGTGACTGGCAAGGCCAGGGGCTGCACCAAGTTCCATAGTCTGTTTTGACATGATTTCTATAGCTGATGCCCTTCCTAATGCCAACCACTTTACAGAGTGTACTGGGTGCTTTTTATGTGGCACCAGCACTTTTACATGGCATCAGTGCTTTTTATATGGCACCTTGATTTTAGGATCTCAATTCTGTTGTGGTGGGTGGGTCTTTTCGAGTACAGCAATGCACCACATCTCTGTCCTCTGTGCCATATCTTGGACCTCTGTCATCTCCTTTGTAAGGTTCAGCATTTTGAGTTTGGCCTTCAATACCTCATCCCATGTCTTCCTCTTCCACCCCCCACCCCCACCCCACCCAAAGTGATCAGCACTTCTTTATGCAACTGTTGTTGTCCATCTGCATCTCCTCAACAAAAAAAAAAAATCTAACCATCAATATCACAGTTCATCTAACTGTAAGGATTGGGGAGGTACAGTTTCCTACTATCAGCAGGAGAAACACTATAATTAACAGGTGGTGTTTTAATTAGTTTTCAGAAGCGAACTGAAATTTTTCTTATGGTTATATTTTGGAGAAAGAGTTGTTACTCCACCAAGCAGACTTGTCCAAGATATAGAACATGAAGTTGAACTGTTCATTAGGGACTCAATAAACAGGTAAATTTCCAGCTGTGTGATGTGGGAAGATTTAAATTTATGAGCTTGCATTCAGTAAAAACCAGCACTTTTGACATACAGTGACATCTGGTCACCGACAAAAGTATCAAGACATCCAATATTTAGATCAGCCATGAGCAATCTGCAGCCCGCAGGATTTTCTGAATGTCTAATGAAAAATTACCTTGAATTTTTTTAGTAGTGTATCTCACCTGATGATGAGTCATGTCTCATGTGATCCACTTCTCGATAAAGGTTACCTATGCCTAATTCAGATGAACCAAAGGAGAAATAATTCCAGACAATGGAAATTTTTTTTTTTTAATAACTTCTGTATAATAAGGGGTTTCAATTGTCAACGATACTATAAATAAACTCCGATAGTAGATAGTTAAGTATATTGTTGGTACTCTTTTTATCAATTCTTTTTTACTCAGAAGAGTGTTGAAAGGAAGGGAAAAAGCAATTGAGCAATTAGTCTGAGTAGATGGATACTTACAAGGTACTGGTGTCTTTGAAGAAGTAGAGGCATTTGAAGCAAGTGACTTTGTGCTTGAAGTACTATACACACTGGAAAAGATTAAATAATCAATACTTCAAATGTTTAAAATGTTGTAGAGAAAAGTCTTACTTATATCAAGTAAAAAAAAAAGGAAACAACACAATGGTAAAAAATTAAGACACATTATTATATGGGAATGAGATGTAGGTATGGTTGTCTGGTTAAGCAGTTTGCTTCACAACCACATGGTTTCAGGTTCAGATCCACTGTGTGGCACTTTGGGCAAGTATCTTCTAATATAGCCCCAGGCTGACCAAAACCTTGAGTGGATTTGGTAGATGGTAACTGAAAGAAGCCCATCGTATATATATGTATTTATGTGAATGTGAGTATGTTTGTGTCTCTTTGTCATAGTTGTAAATGAATATCATTCATTTCCAATATTCTGTGAAAACATGTAAATATACAAGGTGGACCAAAAGTGACGCACCAAAACAGTCAACATTTTATATTACATTATTATTATTATTGTTCATCAAGGGCGGCGAGCTGGTAGAATCGTTAGCGCGCCGGGAAAAATGTTTAGCGACATTTCTTCCGGCTTTAACGTTCT
>JAOPUL010000839.1:37833138-37843969 GCA_027564515.1 Octopus rubescens | reverse complement strand
TTGTTTAAACAATTAAGATGATAGATCCAAGGTTAATCGAGGGTAAATGTAGATATAAATGTGCATATGCACGTACATTTACAACAGCAATTATTCTGATAAATACAAAATACTGCCCTAGATTGCTAGTAGTCCCAAACTTTGTCATCAGCTTAAGTTTTGATAGTTGTTTTAAAAGAAAGAAGGGGAAACTGCATGGTACCTCGTTCAGTAAAATAAGATTTAAACCCTTGTCATCCGGGGTATGCATGCATTTGCTGCTGCTGTCCCTAGGGGAAAATATGTAATATTAGATATCTTATCCTAATGCACAATATCTTTTTTTTTCTCATTTTTGTTTTAAAGAACAAAATGTGTTAAAATATTTAAAAATAACTATTTTAAAGGAAGAACAAACCTAACCATTTTCTATATTAGAAAAATAACTCCTAATTTAAAAATGTTAACTAGATTTTAAAGTAATTAGAATTTCACTTCAATATCAAGGAAGCAAATCTGGAGTATTAAGTTCTATATTTTTAAAAAGAGATAAAGAATGATGCAAGCCTCTTAATAAAGGGATTTTAATATGATTAAAATGAAGGCAGTTAGAAAGAAAACCCTACAACTCTTCTATATAATGAAGAGTTAAATAAAGATTATAGATTCTGTCATGGATACACAGCTACCATAATAATAATGACAAGTGACCAGCTTTATTTAACTATGAAACTATCCTTTTCTATCTATATTTTACAATCCTAGCATGCTGATATTGTAACCATTAAGGCTGTGTTTCTTCTCAAAGAGCATGCATTGCAGATAGTTATGTAATATATATATATATATATATATATATATATTTATATATATATGCATGTGTGTGTGTATATATGTATATATCATTAATGTTTAAGCCAAACAACTCAAATGTGGAACTGGCATGCAAAAGCATGAGATTACAGTTTCTCACACTTCAATTAAAAATAATGAAGTGTATTTGCTTTATTTTTAATGTTGATGCAAGAAAATAATTGCTGTTAGTTTTATTTCAAAAAGTTTATAGAGGATTGAAAAGATTACATTTCCACCTCGGTAGTTACTATGTTTTGTACACAAATACTATTCCACTACACAATCCTATACATACATACATACATACATACATACATACATACATACATATATATATATATATATATATATAGATTAATGTCAACCAGAAATATAGTAAAGCGTTTTTTGTTAAGGTATTGACATTTGTTACAAGTTCACTATTTAAAGAGTTCAACAATCTAACAATAATTATAAAGAACAGTACAAATTATGATGATGCAAGCAAGACAATTTGCATAAGGAACTTGTAGTAGTAGCAGCAGCTGTTTTATGACAACACTGAGCTAGTGTTGACAAGCAAAATTCTACAAATCAATATTTTATTACTGAAAACATTTTGGTTTGGAAGGAAATGCAAATGTAATGGTAAGACAAAACTTTCATTGTTTTCAGAAACATAGCTGCATTTTCTCAAATAATTTAAACAATTGCCCATTCTGGATGGCCAAGGTGGAAAATAAAATTTTTTTTTTTATTGAAGATATCAAAACAAAATGTATATGTTTGTCTCTTCAATTTCTAAGTCTGTTTTATTTTCCCTTTCATTTTTGATAAAAAAAATAAAAAGAAATTTCTTGATATTTTTAGAAAGGCTAATAAACTAGATTAAATAATTGCATGGATATAAGATGACCTTTTGAAAAAAAAACTGATCAAAATTTTCACAGGTTACCGGGTTTAGGCATTTCTTTTTTCAGAATCTAAGAAGATTCTAAGATAGATCAAATGTTTCAAAGATGTGGTGCAAATATATAAAAACAATATAGTTTCTTCTATTAGCTGGGCTAGCAAACAGTGAGAGTTCCAGAAACGTACATTTTGTGATATGTGCAACTTTAACATTTGTAATGACTTTTACCCAGCCAACAGCCACAGCTATAATCTGGAAGTGATTATTACAAAGAGGACATGTGTAGTATGTGGTGTATGTATGTAGTAACCATTGTGCAGAATCCACATAACATTTTTATTAAAATATTTACACAAATTAAATCAGTGGAATGAACAACCCCCACACTTATTGTGAAGTGATATTAGCTTTTCCTCAAAATATTTTGCACTGGGAGAAAGGAAAAAAAAAAATTATTAATATCAATGACACCAAATAATAAATAATGACAACAAGAACAAAAGTGGGTGGAAAGAATATTTGTGTAGTGCAGGTTTCATTCATTCAGTAAATAAAATAACATTTGAAATGCTTAAGTGAGAGCACTTAAGAAATTTAGCAGATTTATCAGTTCATGCAAACCTGAAGAGTGACGTGAGAAAATCAGTCATTCTTGCAGAGTGGCAATAACAAAGTGGGGAGGGGAAATACCAATATTTAAGCTGAATATCAATCTTGTTTCATTTTAATTATTATTAATGAAGCAAGATTTATATAGTTTGTAAAATGGATAAATTTGAGAGGAGAAATATTAAATCTATTTTTTTAAAATTTGAATTTGTTTTTTTTCCCCTAAGGAAAAAAATATACAAATAAAATAAAAAATTTCTTGCTTTTATTTTTAAAAAATTGATCAGTATTTTGTTTTTAATAAAAAATATGACCTAATAGCTTTATAACTATCATAGATATGCAGGTTTACTCTCAAAATGATGGTCAAAATTCTATGGAGACTGAGATGAAGAAATTTAAGTTGATAGAATCTTAGATATCTTTTTTTAAAATATGCCATTTGTGTTGAAGGAGAACATTTGACATAAGCTACAGATTGTTTTGCTTATTAGATGAAATAAAAATTATATCCAAAACAAAGAGAAAAGAAAGTTGTCAGTTCACATTTCTATTACCTATTATTAACAATTGTTAATTATTAATATAATTAGCAATTATGGAAAACAATACCATACTACTGTCAGTTTGTGTCCACAGCAAATGACTAATTTGGGACAAATCATTGATTCAGCTACCTTCTTTGCAGAGTAATATTACATGGAACACCTTAAGTAATGAATTAGTAGAATAAATAGTAATTGCTTCTTTTTTAGGGATATGTTACAGGTGAATTATGCCTTCAGATAAAACATCAATTGAACAACAATGAAATAATAATTCAGTGATATAGTATTTAGGTATAATAATATTGGAATTTTTTTCTTTTTGATAAACATATAAGTAAAGAGAAAAACAACATCTCTTACATATCTTCAGAATAACTTTCCATTTAGTGTAAATGGCTTTTTGCAGATATAGCTTACAGATTAGGTTCAGATCATAACATTATGTTAAATATTAGATGAAAGTGAAAACAAGTGACATAGATAGCTACACTATTTTGTTTTGACCAAAGCATAACATATCTGAATTACTAGTTAATATTATCTGAAGATGATATTAAAAACAAACAAACCCCCAAAACAAAACCCAGAAAACATTACCCTGAGAGTTAAGTTATCCCACACATACATACACACATACCAACGCTCATGCACCAAGCATTTTAACAGTTTTAGCAGCTTAAATCTGTACCCGTTTTGAGTCAAATTAGTTTGGGCAGAAATACTAGTATATTAATAAACAGTTATTGGATCTAAGAGATATTTAAATATATAAATTAAAAAAAAAATGACCCATCTGAGAGTGACTGCACACAGTCCAAGTAATAAAAGCATTAAATCTACTGAAATACATAGCCATCTCCTATAATTCGGGAATAGTTCCATTGACTTGTCTGTCCTATAATTTGGGAATTGTAGCTAATATTAGAAAAATATTGTAAAAATAAATAGAATGATTAATTTATTTACTATTGATGTGAATAGAGGTAAGAAAGTCATTATATAGAGCTAGATAAATATAACAGCAGCAACTGGCTAAATAGACGAAACTAATAACAGCTAAATAGATAGAAAAATCTGAACAGAACTAGTTGAATTTCAAATACAGTGATTGGCTGTTTCTTAGACATGTGACTTTAAGCCCATGATGGTTTCTTAAAATTATTAGTAATGCCGGCAATGGAGTTCTGATATAATCAAAAACATTGCACCATTTTGCAGGAAATTATTATTTTGATTGTTTTTTTGTTTTTTTTTACTAGAAAGAACAATCTGTGAAAGGGCAAGGTGGCCTAATTATGAAATAAGATTTGGTAATGATTAAAGACAACTGACACAAACATGAGAGGTTTTAGATTTTAGAACCCTCTTTTGCATTATAAAGTAGTGCCACATTAAAACCAAACAATTATATAAAATAGTTATATTTTGTAAAGTCACGCTTTAAATAAAGTTGAAAGAGAAGGTAATAAACTGCCTTTGGAAAGAAAGTTGAACAATCAAACTGAAACCAACAAAAAACAAAAACAAAAACAAAGAGCAAAGATGACTTATTAAGATGATGATGATGATGATGAAATTAACCAAATTAGAAGGGAGGTAAGTGGTACTGTTTCATGTTATACCCAGTTATATTTTCTAGGTGATTTAGGCAGTCTTCAGACATGGCATGATTCTTAGAAAAAAATGTGTTGAGACAGAAACTGATTATAATCAAGCTATATCTATACCAAATACGAATCACAATCATCAAATTGTATGTATGTATGTATGTAAAATGCATAGGGGTATTTCAACTATCATGTTTATACTGTGAGTAGTGTTGGTGTAATTTTATGTATGAATACTAATAAGATAACATCATAATGAAAAAACCCCCACTAAAAATAACTATTAACTAGAAGCCTTGCTGTTGAATTAAGGTTTATTGCCTAATTATATTTGTTTATTGCATAATCATAATCAAATTATTCTCTGCAGTTCAGGGTGGTGGTTCTTTTCCCTAATTGGGAGATTTCAGCATCTATAGACCTGGCTAAAATTTGTGTTCATATATTATGTTTTGGCATGTGCTGAAATACTGCACTGGGTGTTTCTGCCTTGGAAATAATGTTCGCATATTCTGATGAATAACTGACATTCTGTAGATCCAATGCATGTATGTATGTTTCATATTGACAAGGTATACACAATGTTGGTTGGGTTTTAAGCATATATGCTGTTTGGGGATTCATTCTTTGGTTGGATTGGAGATCAGTTAGAATGTGAGTGGTTGTGTAGGGTAGATGACAGCATAAGCCACACATTGTTATTCAGATAGGAAGATTAGACTTCCACAAATTACCAACACAATTATGGTAATGGTTAAGGAATAAATCTGAACTAAGTAATGTGGATTTCAGTCAAAAAGATATCTGTAATGCTGATTTTTTTATGCTGTTACTTTAAATTTTGCTATCAATCACATATATCTGCAATAACATGCTACACATACAATATATATATATATATATAAAATGTGTATATATACATAATATATATATATATATAATGTATACACACACATACATAAAGAGGCAAATTGACTGAGTTGTTAGTGTGCTCAATAAAATGCCCCACTGTATTTGTTCCCACTCTCAGTACTCTGGCATAGTCAACTTTGCCTATCATCCTTTTGGGATGATTAAAAAAACAGCCAATGGAGATCTGGCTCAAATGTTTGCAACAAAGTAGAGTAAGCTAAAGCCACCAAAAGACTAGTTGACTGTGTTAAACTGACATTCTGAGAACAAGGATGTTCTTTTCCTTCGACTTCCAGACGGTTTCTTTCATCAAATATCATTCAGAAGACTTCGGCTAACCTACAGTTTTGATAGAAGTAGAAGATACTTCCCCAAGGTACTGTGCAGTGGAACCAAACTTAAAACCACATAGTTGCAAAGCAAATTTCTTAAACACATAGCTATGCCACCACTACACACACACATCCAGATACATATATATACATACATATACATATACATATATATACATATACATATATATACATATATATACATATATATATATATACATATATATATACATATATACATATATATATAAATATATATATACATATATACATATATATATACCACACACACACACACACATATATATATACATTAGTATTTATAAACATTTATGTATGTATATATGCATATATAAACACATATTTACATGTGTGTGTACACACATTTATATTTATACACACACTCCATCATATATATATATATACACACACACGTATATACATATGTTCCTACTCACAAATACATACACACAATATATATATTTAATAATTTCATTAATTTAGATCGACTTAAAACGATACAATTCTATAATACTAAAAATATCATTAAAAGAAAAGAAAGAAACCAATGTGAAGATGAAATAATGAAATCATTTCAAGATAAGGATTTGTAAATTAAAGAAAAAGAAGAAAGCAATAAAAAAAACATCAACCAAACCCTAAAACAACAACAAAAAGAAAGGAGCTCAATAAAACAAATAACCTTAAAGGATGTACGGGAACAGTTGCCAAACTAGGCATGAATGAAGTTTAAATAAAAGGAAATGAGGATAAATGGTAACTATGTACAGGAAACCAGAAACAATATGGAGAGAGAATGCAGAGTCTATTGCAAGTAAGGTCAGAGAAATTGTAAATATGCATGCAAAGGGATTCTTATGAAACCTATTTTGGAAGGGTGTGTGTGTGTGTGTGTGATCATTTACACACATTATCGATGTGCATTAAATACATTCAAACACACACAACTTTTGACTAAAAACTTTAGACTATATGCACCCCAAATCACTTATCAGAAGAGTTATTTAACAACATTTAGGAGCGATGAAGGAAACATGTACCAATTTAACCACTTTTACATTTGTAGTTTGTTTGCATTATTTAGCTTAACAGAAATGGAATAGCCGTGTTTTGTTAACTTAGAATAAAACGACAAACCAGGATAAATTCTAAAAGTTAAATTTGTCTCAAGTCACACAGCACAGCCCAAAACAAATATTTCACTTGGGCTCATGTAAAGTTACTATTGCATTTAGTTGTTTTAAAGCACTAGATGACATCATACGTTTGAAATGTGGAAAGAGCACCATCTGAATATCAAAACGTGCATCCCTTATAAACATATAAACACACACACACACATATATACACACACACACACACATATACACACACATATATACAAACACACACACACATATACACAAACACATATACATATATATATAAATAAATATACATATATACACATATATTCACACACATCTATATACGTTACCATCATGAACACTTAGCATTGAGAAGCCACATAGTGTTAATTTACCACCAAACATAAAGGCAGGCGTTAAAAATGTAAAAAGTCAATAGGCTTGACACCATGTTTTTGAATGCATGTCCCCTTCAAGGAACATGCAATCATTGTAATTGTTATATATATCTAAAATATGCATGTCATTATATGATATATACACACACACACACATATATATATATGTATGTGTGTGTGTGTGTGTGTGTGTGTCTGTATATATATATATATATATAGAAAGAGAGAGAGATATCATTTTGTGCATAATATATGATGGTCACTCCTCTGTTGTGGTGGAGGGCTTGCATGGTCAAATGACTCAGAGTAATATGGTCAAGAGTCTACTACTTCTGGGAAGGCTACCCATGGCAGAAAGATCAAAGGAGAGAACCCAGAGTGAACATAGCCAACCTCTTTTCAAGACCCAACAACAGAACAAGTAGATGTAGACAACAACAAAGGTTGATCTAAAGGCTGTTGCAACTACAGGCGAGACTGCCTGAGAGGGTGCCAATCAAGACAACAACCGAGTGAGCAGCAGTTCATTGCAAACTTCACCTGATAAAGAGGATAGTCTTGAAAGCACAGTGTGAGTCCCTTGTTAGCAAATTAAGATCCAGTGTAAACAAATCCACACCACTGGCATTTATTTCTTCCTGCTATTTCCTTCAACAGTGAGAAACTGAAACTCTCAGAGACTGATGATATATTTATATACATGTATATATATAAAATATATGTCTCCATAATCCTCCTCCTCACCATCATCATTTAATGTCCATATTCCATGCTGGCATGGGCAGGATGCTTTGACATGATCTGATGAACCAGCATTAGGCTCCAATGTCTGCTTTTGCATGGTTTCTATGGCTGGATGCCCTTCTTGATGCCATCTACTTTACAGAGTGCACCAGGTGCATTTTTTGTGACACCAGCACTAGTGAGGTTGCCAAGTAAATCCCAAGACAAAACTCCATGAATGGGGTGCAATACTGGAGGTAGCTTTTTGCCAATGTTGAGTGGCTAAAGTATGATAGAAGGAAAGAAACAGGTGTCTTGCTGCAGAGGAGATACATGGCTACCCCAACAGGAAAGGATGGTGATGAGATGTCAGTGCATATCTTGAAGTTACAAGAAGGTGGATAAAGAGCGAACAGGGAGAGAATTGAGGATGGTTGGGTGAGTAGGGAGTTTGTGAGAGGGTGAAAGGAAAGTGACAAATGGTAGAGATGAGGGTAGAGGTGAATGCAGTTAATGGTGACTATGAGTGGAGGTGTGCTCAATGGTGAATCTCAGTTTGGGGGAAGGTAAAAAAGGAAAATAGAAGTGGGTCAGGAATGAGGAGGTGATAGGTGGCAATACATAAAAAAGTGGGTGGATGGTAGAGGAACAACAGTAGAATAAAACTGTAAATAGATGATAAATAGGGAGATGATGTGAAGTGATGGGGAGAAAGAAGATGCACAGTGACAGAGATGATGAAGGTCAGAGGCATGTAGGGGTAGATGTAGTGAATGACTATATATATACCATATGTATTATATATAGGGCCAAAATTTGGAATTGAAAGCTCTACCAATCACCAAGTTGGACAACCCAGCAGAATACTAAAGGTAACACTAACCCCATCTAGAGCCAGAAGCCAAAACTGTAACAGCTTAGTGTTCAATGGCCCACAACTCATCAATACATTGCCAAAAAATTAAGAGGTCTACACTGAGTGGATGAAAATGTTTTAAAGAAACATCTGTACTTTTTCATCTCAGATCCAAGAGAAACTTGCAGCAAAAGGAATGCAAATAAAGACAGAAAACTCCAACTTCAACAAAAACCATGTAATAATTATTCCTGCTCTTTCTGTTTTGCATTCACATCCTGCCAATATTGATCTTGTCTCATCATTCTGGGGTCAACAAAACAAGTAGCAGTACCACTCGAGTGCTGCGGCTGAAGTAAGCAACTACAAATCAGGATCAAGAATACCCAAAGCAGTCCAACATTTTCCTCTCAACATTGTTCTGGTAACACCTATGACAAGACCTGTGCCAATCTGCATTGGCTAATGCCTTTTCCTAGAACTAATTTGGTGACCTGCTGCATCTGCTTTAAGGAAAACCAGCATTTTCTGGTTTTCCTTAAAACTTATTTCAAGCCAGTCAACCTGGAAAGGAAACTTCAGTGTCACCTCACTGCATTCTGTTAATACAGACTGAACCATACACATACACACACAATATGTATACATATGCACATGTATCTATGTATTTGTACATATATACTCACAAATATTTACATATATACATACATATATAAATACATGTGTGTGTGTGTGTGTGTGATATATATATATATATATATGTGTGTGTGTGAGATATATATATATATATATATATATATACATACATACACACACACATATTTATATATCCTATATATACACATATATATTATACATATCTAATCAATGTGTATAATTCAGTATTAAATTTGCAAACATTGCCTATGATAAGGATATAAAGTTTCAAAGTGATAGAGAATGTTGAAATTCCTTGATTGGAGAAACTCGTAGTGACTGTTATGTTGATATCGTCGTTAGTTTTAAGGAAAGGTGCAGATGTAATTTAAAACTAAACAAATTCATGTCACTAAGGAGATAACAGAGCATTGTCTATAAATTTAAATTGTGAATTAGATCTGTCCTGAGTTGAAGATCCCATTAAATAAATAAATCATATACACACGTCTGTAATATATATATATACACACACACATTATATATATATACACACACACACACATTATATATATTTATTATATGTGTGCATATGTATACATACACATATGCACACAGAATGCATACAATCCACACACTGCTTTTCTCATACATGCAGGTATTTTATATTATAAAAATGAAATATATGATGCACTACCATGAATGTTCAATGAGTCTGAATAACATGGAACGAAACAGTCTAACTACTGAGGCACATGATTTGAGGTGATTAAAGAATGAACAACCATGGGGGAAGGAAAACGGGGAAGTTTTGTTAGTGTTTAAAGATCACAAGTCTCATTGTAAATGTTAACCTGACAAAGACCAGAGAAAATGGGATAACAAGAAATTATTCTCTATTGAGCTATATCTATCTAAGAAGGGGAGGATTCAATGCTGACAGGATTAAAGTATATAATGGTTTCTTATACAGAATTTAGAGTTTCTAGAGGAACGATACCAAAATTTGTAACATTTCATGTCTTTTCCAAGAGGATTGGCAACATAAGTGAAATGAAATAAAGTTCAAACCAGTAATTAAATACAGGTTTGTATTGTACTTGTCACAGATTAAATAATATTGACTGCTTTTGTCTAAGTACAAAGTCCCAAATTTATAGAAGAGCAATAGATGTTGTGATATTCATGCCAATCTCAAAGGCATAAATAATATATGTGAAGTGATTATGGACTCAATAAAAAGACTAATGTGGATGTTTGTGTGAGCATGAGCTTATGCATATATATATATGCATATATATATATATATATATATATATATATATATATATATAAA